>JANHGL010008598.1:99099-123592 GCA_024611195.1 Ceyx melanurus
AATCTCGAAGCAATATTACTTTGTGTTATGATGAATTAAGTGTTTTAGTGCCCTTGTAAAACAGGTCTTTTACTATATATATATATATATATATTTATCACTATTACTTTAATGATGAATGAATTTGCAAAAGTTACATTAAAAATACATATAAACTGATTTAGACAAAGTACTTCAGAATTTATAAAAAATAATGAGGACAGTGGGACAGTGCAAGGCAAGAAAATTCCAGTAAAGAAGGGTATTAGGAGCTTAAATTAGTGAGCTTTAAAGGCTCCTCCATGCAAGAAGAATAATACTGTTGTACTAAAAGAGTATGTCTTGGCTGAGCATAAGTAGAACTGCATTTTCAAAAGAGTAGTCACTGCATCTGTGACCTAGTCATTTTGGGGAATATATAGTTTTGTTTTCAGTGTATTGTCACAATCTCTGTGATCTCAGTTCAGCCACTGTTAGATGTACATTTTGCACGCAAAATTCCCACTGACGGGCAATCTTGTATGCACTTTTATTGAAGCAGCTCAGTATTGAAATCCACTTCTGAGATCTGTGAAAGTTGCTAGCTATAATCTTATTTGTGTAGATCTTAAAACGTAATCTACACCCAGGGCTATATACTCAATATCACAGGTTAGCTAAGGTACTTACTGTGGGGCATATAAATGTAAACAGAAAAAAAGGGGCGGTTTCCAAAGACTAGCATCAAAAAGAAATATTTCTCTTCTCTGGGAAGAGGCTGTTGTGTAGCAAGACAGCCTCTGAGTCATCATCAGAAGAAATCAAACTGTCTTCTGTTCTGTCTACTAAAATGATTATTCCTCAATGATTTATCTTTTTAAGTATCTCAAATTAGCATTCATCTTATTTAACACAGATAGATCTCTTGGGAACAAGGAAAGTTTACTCATTAATTGTGTGCTTTCTGAAAAATTTATTTCATTGTCACAATCATGAAGATCCTAATGAAAATGCTGTTTGTATTGGAGCTAAATTTTAATCTCCGCAGAAGTCTGTAAAAGCAAAATCCCTGAACCACCATGAACTCTTGGCAGTTATACATTCTTGTGAAAGTGCTGAACATGATGAACTTAGCCTCCTGGTTCAGTTTGTTAATATTTGCATAAGAAATGAAAAATGAATCTACATCTGATTATAGTGAGTGCCTTTCTGAGAAATTGAGAAAGAGAACACACAGGGAGGAAAAAGAAAGTCACGGTTGAGTTTTCTGTTTTGGATTGGTGTAATGGAAAATGTTATTCCCCAATCACCTTCTTTACTCCTATTTATTACACAATGTCCTCTCGCTTTCCAGTTCATCTCATGCAGGCTTTCATATTTCTGCTGAACAATTTCTTAGATACTATAGGCCAAAAAATTAGATCTGATATTTCTTTTTAAATGTAGTCAAGTTTAGGCCAGATGCTCAGCTGGATAAAACCACAAACTCTCAAAAGAGTCAATATCCCAGAAATTGCACTTCCTCTGTCTACCTACTGATTAGTAAACTGTCACAACATCTTTAGCCATGTTAATCTCCTTTATTTTTCTAACAATATCCCCGGATTTTGTTCCTGAACAGTGTAATACTCATAAACATTGAGTTGTTGATGTTTGCTTGACACAACCTTTTCTCAAGCTACAGTATTCCTGGATAAAAGTGCATTGCTTTTTCCAAGGCGGCTGAAGGCATTCAATACCTCTGAGAACTGTATTCAGTAGGAATCACAAGGAAAAGGCTTCAGGATCTGGCTGAACACTACACAATGCTCTGTATCACTAGAATGTTTCAGATTACAATTATTCAGATTACAGATTAATATACATGCTCTTTTTCTGAGATTTCAAAAAAACCTAAAAGTTAACATTGTAAAGTTTAGTCTAACTGACTTTTATTTCTTAATCCAGTCATTGTGAAAATAGATTTTCTGTACACTAAAGAGAAAAAAGGTATGAACATGCAGAGTTTCTTGGGGTAGTGGACATTAACAGGAGGTAAAAAAGAAACTGACATCTTTCCTGAAGGACTGCTTTTGTGCTTATTTTAAAGCCTGAAATAACAGAAATTAGCATTAATCAGAAATCACGTGTACCACCAACATAAACAGGATATCTATTCCTAAACAGGTTGAGGGAGAGAATAAGCCAGAATTTGTGACACTACATATACGTGTGCATATATGTGTGTGGGCATATGCACAGATTTCTTTTTTGTCTGGTATTGCTTGAATCTCATTTTGTTGCTTCTTGTTAACTAGAAGTTCAGTTAACTACAGTTAAATGAATTTTTGAAGCAATAGGAAGGCATAACATCCAATAAGGTTTCTGTTAAAATAAAATTGGGAAGCATTAATGAATCTATAAATTTTCACTACAGAGAGTGGGAATCATAAGATTATAGTAACAATATTCCTTAGTTTTATTCTCTCTGATGTTAACCTGGTGTTTTTGTAAAGGTGGAGATAGCATAATTTTCTTCAGGAAGAGGGCCATTTAGCTCTCTGTCTGACTCTCACTCATTTCTCTCATTCTCCTCTCTCCCTTTGAGGAAAATTTTTGTTTGCTTGTTTATTTTGCTTTTTGCAGTGATTCTAAGGAAAGCTTTTAACAACATCCCAAGTGTCAGATCTATCCTTTCAAGTATTATATATTATATGTATATATTTATATTTGTATATATGTATGTATGTATATATATTTTTGAGTATTTTGACAAGTATTGAGCACACAATTTCAGCTGACATTAAGTCAAAATATTTGCATACTGTATCCTCAAAATCAGAACCCTGGTTTTGGGTTTTTTTTCCACCACTAGCTTCTGTATTATGATAGTTGCAATAGTAGCAGATTAAAAAGTAATAAAAGGTAGTAGTAATTTTACCAAGTTACTGATAAACTGTCCCACAAGACATCCTTGTCTCTAAAGTGAAGAGACATGGCTTTGACAGATGGACCACTCAGTGGATAAAGAACTGGCTGAAAGGTTACACTCAAAGAGTTGTGGTCAATGGCTCCACGTCCACATGGAGGCCAGTGACAAGCGGTATTCCTCAGGAATCTGTTCTAGGTCCAGTGCTGTTCAACATCTTTGTCAGCGACATGGACAATGGCATGAATGCACCCTCAGTAAGTTTGCCGATGACACCAAGCTGCGTTGTGCTGTGGACTCACTTGAGGGAAGAGATGCCATCCAGAGGGACCTTGATAGGCTTGAGAAATGAGCCAGTGCAAACTGTATGAGATTCAACAAGTCAAAATGCAAGGTCCTTCACCTGGGTTGGACCAATCGTAGGCACAAATACAGGCTGGGCACAGAGTGGGTTGAGAGTAGCCCTGAAGAGAAGGATTTGGGGGTGTTGATAGATGAGAAGCTCAACATGAGCCAGCAGTACACTCATGCAGCCCAGAAGGCCAACTGCATCCTGGGATGTATCAAGAGAAGCATAGCCAGCTGGTCAAGAGAGGTGTTTCTTCCCCTTTGCTCTGGTGAGACCCCACCTCGAATACTGTGTCCAGTTCTGGTGTCCCCACCGTAAGAGGGACATAGATCTATTGGAGCATGTTCAGAGGAGGGCCACAAGGATGATCCAGGGGCTGGAGCACCTTTGCTATGAGGACAGGCTGCAGGATCTGGGATTGTTCAGTCTTGAAAAGAGAAGACTTCGGGGGGACTTAATACCTGCCTTCCAATGCCTGAAGGGAACCTACAGGAAGGCTGGGGAGGGACAATTTACAAGAGCTTTGAATGATAGGACAAGGGGAAATGAGTTAAAGTTGAAGGAGAATAGATTTAGATTATATTTTAGGAATAAATTCTTCAGTATGAGGGTGGCAAGACTTTGGAATAAATTACCCAGAGATGTTGTGGCTGCCCTCTCCCTGGAGGTGTTCAAGGCCAGGTAGGACAGAGCCTTGTGAATAGCCTGGTCTAGTTGAGAGGTGTCCCTGGACACGACAGGGAGGTTGGATTAGATGATCTTTAAGGTCCCTTCCAACCTGGGCCATTTTATGATTCTATGAAACTATTCTGCATACAGACCTGTCTATTATGCCGCAGTCAATATTTTTTAAAAAACCCACCAAAACCAACCAACCAAACAAACTCCCCAAAAAACAAAACCAAACGTCTACAATAGCTGCCATCAAAATTTCTAACTAGAGTAAAATTAAAATCTCTTGCACATTTTATTAACTGCGTCCATTCCAAACAGCAATAATTGCATAAATGTTCTCCATTCACTCCAGGGAATATCTGAAAACTGATAGTGAAAGATTGGCTTTTCAGAAGGCAATAGGTAAATAATACTAAACGTCAGTGGGAGCAGAATATCTGCCAGAATTTATGAGAGTTCTCAGAGGGAAGCAGCCTAATTACTATATTTCTTTGGGGACTAATCTGTACTCAATGTTTTAGTATGCTGGAGAACTCAGAAGTAGTTTTCTTGCCGACTCAGACTGTTGGGTGTTGAGGTTATCTAAGGCAAAATCACTCCTTGCTCAGGCTAGAACAATTTCTCTTTCGCAGAATCACTCTGTTTGGGAAACACCTGTAAGATCAAGTTCAGCTATTGTCTAACTCTACTAGTGCCACTACTACATCACATCCTTAAGCAGCTTTGATAGTTGTCTAAAAAGTATGAGAATCTTGATTCTTATGCAAATGTTTCTCACCAGTTTGAGACCGGCCCTCCAAGAAATATATCTAAGGAGCTGGATTTTATTCTTTGCTTCTGCATCATCTGGCACAAAATAAGGTTAGGAACTAGTGTAGTACAAGTCATGAAAGCTTATGAGAAGACAAGTAGTACAGCTGCCAAGGAGTTTGATGTTTCTGTAAGCAAAGAAATGTAGCAACATCCTCCATAATTTGCAATCTCCAGTTCCTTATATTAATGAAACATTTTCTGTATGGATGGACAATTTGTCTTTTATGGAAAACACTTCATAATGACTTTGTTACCAACCACAATAAAAGAGATAGCTGTCTCCATAAAGACTGGTCTTCATAAAGGTGAAGATTTCCTCTGATGTAGAAGTCCAGAGAGGCAAGGTTTAATTATAAGGAACAGGTGTGGGCATGCCTTTTGAAACTTGTTTCTTTGCTGTACTGAAAAAGAATGGCATCTTTCCTTATGTCACTGCCTACAGGCATATCAAGAAGAAGACACCTCCCAGTTTCAAGATACATGTGCCTTGTTAGTCACAGCTGAAAGATGTACTGCTGTGACAGAAAGCAAGATTTCAGATGGCTGGTTGCACATCCATTCTGCATTCTGTACAAAATTATGCTGAAGTTTTGCACTGACAAAATTTTCCATGGCAGTAAAGGCTTCACCTCTGTCAACTCAGGTTGAATAGGAAAAAAAAAAATTGGAAAAGAAGACAGACCTGTTACTTCATCTCTTTTCCCATTCCTCAGAAGACACTTCTAGTTCAAGTTGCTAAGGAACTATGAGAGGAAAAGTACTTAAAAGTGAGCAGAAAAAATAAGATACTTGTGACCTATATTTTCTATACAGATAAATAGCAATGCATAATAACATACCCATTAATGAAATCTGGTACACCATTGTTATGTAAGCTTTGACTCTTACTTTGAAAGAAAAATTAAAAAAAAGAAAAGATTTTTCCAGTTTAGAGTTGAAATCATTGTATCAATATCTGATTTTGCCATGACTGGCAAAAGTTATAGAGGAGCATATTTCACATTTTGGAGACATACTTTTTGATTTTGGTTTTGCCATAGCTGAAAAGAACTAGGAATAGATGTTTACTACATTAAATATTTTACAACTGACATTAAAAGGTGCTTTAGATTTCTCCTGTGAACTACATTAATACATTCAGTTGCATGTGAAAGCTCTACCTATGTCTATGCAAGCAGATCATGTTTTAGGAACCTCCTTATATAAATTAGGTCTTTAATGTTCTCACTGTATGTAAAGGCTATCAGGAAGGAGGAAGTAAATAAGCACATTTTTATCAAATGAATTGATCAATTAACATTAAACAATATTGAAACCATGATTTGAAACCATGCTAAATGTTAGTATATGGCACTAGGATGTTACTTTCAGCAAGCAGATTTGCTTTCTTGCTATTATTTTAGGGGACAAGTTTGAGTGCAGGATGTGTGATCTCAGTGCCTATCACACTCTTTCTGATATCCTAAAAAGAATACGATTAATCTAAATACCCTAGGGCATTCTAGCAGTACCCGCCTATATTCCTTCACCAGCTGATCCATATTACTCATAAAGAGTAGAAATTTTACATGTTGCACTCCTGAATATAGCATTTAGATAAGAATATTGAAAGAAGAACCCTGACTACTAACAACTAACTGATCATTACTGAATTAACTGATACCAGTGCTGCAGTATACTCACTGCCTTTTGTAGTCATTCCTTTTCTTCTTTATCTTTAATACCTTTACATTACTAGAAAAGTAATGGACTGAGCAGGCAGTAAGACACAACATGCACTGCTCTGTCCCTCTGTCCTTAACATAAACACAGGGTTATATCTTTCTGATTACATGGGAAACTTGAGGGAGAGCCAACTCTCTTCATCTCATATGAATGAAACTTTCATTAAGGCTGATAAAAACGTTGAACTCACATGAAAGAAACTAGAACTCCTAACCTGAGAAACAAACAATTCTGTCTCTCACTGTTAGCAGACCTATGAGGATATTGGCCTATGAGCTCATGAAAGAACTCTAGAAACAGGAGGTCAACAGACTCACAGTCTTTCCTGTTTCCTGCCTTAGAGCTCTCCTACTGGGGCCAGCTATTGCCCCTGGCTGATTTCCTGACTTGCCATAATCTAAATCCCCTGCACACTCTCCCTGTCATATAAATTGATGAAGGTATCCCCCTGGAGTTCTCCTTTATTTGGCTCTTCACTTCTTTGCCAAATAAAACTTTCTTACCAGCTTCCCCAGTTTCTCCTACTACTTCCAGGGTCTACTGAAGCCACAAATGCTTGGCTGAGCAACCACTAACGACCCAAATCACATTAAAATGTTGACTTGACAAATTAATGACAAGTGTACTATTCAACATCTCTTTACCCGTGTTTCTCTTTCAAAAGGATGCCAAATTACTGTCATTAGGTAATGGAGAGATGTTGATTTCTTCCTCAACAATCCATGTGTCTTAACATTTCCTTTTAGTTAAACAAAACAGTAAGATTATTAAGCTGTTAAGAGTTGACTTGAAAATGCTCCCAGTTAACAGAAGACAATGTCAACCATGCAATGACAATCTAGCATCCATTCTAAAAAAATCACATCACATAGTCACATTTTTAGGTAAAAACCACCTTGCATAACACTCTGGGGTTTCTATAAACAACAGGGAAGCCAAGTAGTTTATATACTGTGTTCTCTAGGTGGGTTTGGTTTATTAAAAAGCATGATAATGCTGTGCTGTTTGTTATCTTCTGTGCTTTGAAATAGAGTTTCTTATTTTTTGTTATTGCTGGAATATATGTGACTTGCTCTATATTAATTGTGTTTCTTTATAGTGTGGCTTTCTCCTTGGGGATATTTGACTTACTATAAAGTCACGGTTACGTGGAAGAAAGGAGAAAAAGAGAAAGGCAGTTACTGTCTGGAAGATATAACTACCTGTCTCTCTCCACAATTTTCTCACTGAAACTTATTTAGTTAAACCCTGTGCTCAGCTTGCATTTAGCAATGACATTTGCTACTTCTTTTTAGACCGGAAGCTGCCTTGCATGCCTGATCTTTCTAGCTATATCAGTTTCTCCAATAAGATATATTATCACTACCTATACATCTTGTCTTTTTGAAATCCTTGGCCTATAAAAGCTACACCAACAGTGCCTGCAAATACAAAAGCCTGTCATGGGTGAGTTACATCCAAAAATACACCACCGCCACATTGATAAAAACAAATGCATGTCTATCTCATCAACACACATGATCTGAGACACATTGAAATTTCTACTAATCCAGTGTTGACCATTGAAGAAAAACTTTATCTCATCTATAAGACATGATTATATATACAAGATTTTTAGTCAGCACAACAGTTCTTTCTCTGCATTCAGCATCTGAGCTGCTTAGTTCCCAGAGAAAAAATACTATTTGACTACACTTAGTTTCTATTAGTGCTGCAAAGTTAATACATAGATAACTAAATTAAATGAGGTTTCCTTTCTTGTTGGTCTACCTTTTGAGTTTACTAGAAGCAATAGAATGTAAGAGCAGTGACCTCAAGGGTCTTCTATTTGTCATCTGCTGGGAATGCAACACAGCAGAGAGGGAACAATCCAAGAGGTTTCTTGAATGTGTGGAGGACAACATTTTCATGCAGCTAATAAATGACCCAACCAGGGAAGGTGCCTTCATGGATCTGCTCCTTGTGAACAGGGAAGAACTTGTGGGGGAAAAAAAGGTTGGAGGCCGTCTAGGGCATAGTGATCACGAGATAATTGAGTTTTCAATCCTCAGAGAAACAAGGAGAGGGGTTAGTAAAACTGCCACCACAGACTTCCGGAGGGCAAACTTTGACTTGTTCAGGAGACTGATTGACAAAGTCCCTTGGGAGGATGTGTTGAAGGATAAAGGAGTCCAGCAAGGTTGGACATACTTCAAGAGAGAAGTTTTTAAGGAACAGAAGCAGTCTGTCCCTACCTGTCGAAAAACAAGCTTTGAGTTCCTTTGGCTGGAACTCAAGAACAAAAGGAGAGTCTATGACTGTTGTACGAGAAGACAGGTTTCTCATGTAGACTATAAAGATGTAGTGAAGCAATGCAGGGAGAAGATTAGGAGGACCAAAGCACAGCTAGAGCTCAACCTTGCTACGCTTGTTAAGGATAATAAAAAATGTTTCTATAAATTCATCAACAACAAAAGGAAAATTAGGGAAAATCTCCATCCTTTATTGAATGAAAAGGGAAACTTAGTAACAAAGGATGAGGAGAAGGTAGAGGTGCTTAACACCTACTTTGCCTCAGTCTTCAGCAGTGGAACAAGCTATCCCCTGGACATCCAGCCTCATAAGCTGGGAGACAGGGAGGGAGAACAGGATGAGGTTATCAGGATTAAAGAGGAGGTGGTCAGTCACCTTCTATGCCACTTGGATGCACACAAATCTATGGGACCAGATGGGTTACACCCTAGGGTGCTGAAAGAGCTGGCGGATGTGCTTGCCAAGCCACTTCCCATTATTTATCTGAAGTCCTGGCTAGCTGGGGAGGCCTCAATGAACTTGAGGTTAGCGAATGTGACACCCATCTACAAGAAGGGCAGAAAGGAGGATCCAAGTAACTATAGGCCTGTTAGTCTGACCTCGGTGCCATGAAAGGTCATGGAGCTGATCATCTTGAGTGCTCTTACAAGCCATATGGAGGATAATCAACAAATCAGGCCCAGTCAGCATGGGTTTAGGAAAGGCAGATCTTGCCTGATGAACCTGATCTCCTTCTATGACAGATGACCTGACTATTGGATGAGGCTCTGGATATGGTCTACCAGGACTTCCAGAAAGCATTTGACACTGTTTCCCATAGACTGCTAATGGAAAAACTGGCTGCTTATAGCCTGGACGAGAATATGATCTGCTGGGTCAATCACTGGCTGGACGGATGGGCCAAGAGAGTGGTGGCCAATGGTATTAAGTCCAGCTGGAGGCCAGTCACAGGTGGCGTTCCTCAGGGCTCAGTGTTGGGGCTGTTTCTGTTTAGCATCTTTATTGTTGATCTTGATAAGTACATAGAGTCTATCATCAGTAAATTCGCAGATGACACTAAGTTGGGTGGGAGTGTTGAACTGTGTGAGGATAGGGAGGCTTTCTAGAGAGACTTAGATAGACTGGATATCTGGGCCAGTGTTAATGGGATGAGTTTCAACAATGGTTAGACACAATGATCCCAAGGGTCTTTTCCAACCTGAATGATTCTGTGATTCTCTGATCATTAGCACAGGTATTGATCCACAGAAAAGGCATCTTCAATTGTACTTTCAAGGTATAAAAAGTACCCATGGGCTAAGGGCAATTTAGCCTAGCTGATCTAAAGATTCAGAAGAGAGTATCTACAGATGCTGCCTCACAATGCCATCCTTGAGTAGAACCATGTTCCTATAAGAAATATATTGACCCTGAAAAAAATCAGTGTCTTCATTTATTATTTTAAAGGATTAAAATCCACAGAGTGCCTAAAGAGTTTCTATAGAACTGAGGCACTAAACCTAAGAGTTAAATTGACAAAACCTCTGCCTAATTCCACAGGCACACATGGTTTACAGATGTCCAGGCTTCTGATAGTCAAGGACTGTAGATTGTTCAGCTCTGTTGTGTGCCTGGAACTTGACAGCTCTCAGACTTTTGTACATAAATGAGGTAAATCACTTGTATGTAAAATGACATAAATTAGTACGATAATGATTTTTAAAACAACATAAATGATGAATAGGTGGCAGGGAAAGGAAGAACCTGAACCCAGTTCCACAAACATATGTAGAGGCTGCTGTAAATTGACAGCACATGATCAAGGGTATTTCTATCTGTGAGGATATGGATATCCACAGGAGATGAACAAGTCCAGGTGTGAACCTGCTAAAACGGCTTAGCACTCTGTTGAGACATGCCTACAAAGCATCTTGACACAGGAGACTGTTTCAGGCTGAGTCCCTTTATGACACAAGTGTTTCCATGACATTTAGTAATATATGTAATTAAAAGGAAGAAGACCAACAAAGGGGGTATTGCAGTGTATGTCTGCTACAGACCTACCAGTGCATAGGAGGAACTGTATAAAGTATTTTATAATAACGTGGAAGACGTCTTGTTGTGGCAGGTCCTGGTTCCCATAGGGAAATCTATCCACCTTATTTGTTGGAAAGGCATTAAGAGACACAAGCATTACAGAAGATATTCGGAGTGCATTAAAGAAAATGTGGTGGTGGTGATGTTGGACTCATCAGCTAGGGAGATCCACTGTTCAAAAGTAAGAGTTCATAGAATCACAGACTGGTAGGGGTTACAAGGGACATCTGGAGATCATCTAGTCCCACTCCTTTGATAAAGCAGGTCTAACTACAGCACGTTGCACAGGAATGTCTCTAGAGAAGGAAACTCCACAATGTCTCTGGACAGCCTGTTCCAGTGTTTCATCACCCTCACCATAAAGTCTTTCTTTATGTTTAGGTGGGACTTCCTGTGTTCCAGTTTGTGTCTGTTGCCCCTTGTCCTGTCACTGTGCACCACTAAAAATAGAATCTTCACACCCAGCCTTTATATGTTTATAAACATTTTTAAGATCCCCTCCCAGTCTTCTCCAGGTGAAACAAATCCAGGTCTGTCAACCTTTCTTCATAAGAGAGAAGTTCCAGTACCATAATCATCTTTGTAGTCCTCCACTGGACTCTCTCCAGTGTGTTCATGTCTCTCTTGAACTGGGGAGCCCAGAACTGGACACAATACTCCAGATATGGTCTCACTAGGTCAGAGTAGAGAGGAAGAAGAATCTCCCTTGACCTGTTGGCCACACTATTCTTAATGCACCCCAGGTTACCACTGGCCTTCTTGGTCACAAGGGCACACTGCTGGTCCATGGTTAACTTGTTCACCAGGAATCCCAGGTCTTTCTACATGGAGCTGCTTTACAGCAAGTATACCCCTAACCTGTACTGGTGCCTGGGGTTACTCCTCCTCAGATGTAGGACTCTACACTTGCCCATGTTGAACTAGGTTCTCCTCTGCCCAACTCTCCAGACTGTGCAGATGTCACTGAATGGCAGCACAGCCCTCTAGTGTGTCATCTACTCCCAGTTTTATATCATCAACAAACTTGATGAGGGTACACTCTGACCCTTCATCCAGGTCACTGATGAATATATTGAACAAGGCCAGACACAGCACTGACCCCTGTGGAACACCACTAGCTACAGGCCTCCAACTAGACTCTGTGCCATTGACCACAACCCTTTGAGCTTTGTCATTCAGCCAGTGCTCAATCCACCTCGACTGATATGAAGCTTTAAGGCTACATTGGCTGCAGTGACAATGATGTAGTAGAGCTTCACCTGAGGGAAATGTGGACAGCAAATAGCAGAATAATGACCCCAGGTTCCTAGAGATCTGATTTCAGCTTATTTCGGGTTTTCTAAAGAGAAAAGGGGCCTAGAAAAGTTGGCTGGCTTTTAAAGACAACCTTCTGAAAGGACAAGAGCAGTTCATGCCATTGTGCAAGTAACCAGACAGGCATGTTAGGTCTGAATGCATACTTGAATGAATGGGAAAACCTCAACTGGGCTCTAGTTTTGGTATATGCAAGATGGATGACTCTACCAAGGCTTAATAGACAGCTTCACATAGTAAGCCTTTAGAGAGACACAGACTTGATGAGTAAAATACAAAGTGTATGGAAACCTGGTCAGAACACCAGGCATCTGAAGATGAGCCAGCAGTAGACCAACAGCATTTTGGACTATATTATCAAGAATGTGTAAAAGTAATTATTTCTCTCTACTTCATGCTTGTGAAATGGTGTTTGAACAGTTATGTCCAGTTGTGACCTCCCTTCTATATAAAAAGTCCAGTGGAAGAACAGAAAAATTATCAGGGGATCTGGGAAGTGAAGAGAGAAGCCAAGAGAGAGCATGCTATAGCTCACTAAAGAGCAATTAAGACCTCTAAGTTTTATAACATCAGGCCTTTTTAAAATCAGATCTCTAAGCCTTATAATATTGAAGGTCTCTGAGAAATTATACAAAATGTACAACAGTGGTATCCTAAAGTAAGCTAATTAAATCACTCCTAATGTATCATAGCCTGCGTACATGGCTTCACAAGGGCTATAGAATCACACTGTATTATGATGTAATTACTAGCATCAGTACTGAAATTAATCTGTGTATTTGTAGTCATATATCCTATGGCAACCAGGGCATGGAGATTTAAACAGCCACAGTGGTGAAAATTGTAAAAAAGAGAACACCTTCCAGTTTCAAAACAAAACTTGAGGGTAGTTTCTGTTAAATAAGAAATTGTTGTGGTTGTATCTGTGGTTTACCTTCTGCTTTTTTGGTTACAAAATTTACTTGCTACAAAGTCTTGGCAACCAAAGTTGAGCCTGCAGTTATCTTTAAAACATTAAATATATCATGTGAAACCATATTCTATAAGTTTTAGCCATGCTGAGCAGGGTCTATATAGAGCAACTAGAATCAAAGGCATGCCCTGAGGAGTAAGGTACAGCTCAGTTTGAGCCAGAGTG
Organism: Ceyx melanurus; assembly: GCA_024611195.1. Classification (NCBI taxonomy): domain Eukaryota; kingdom Metazoa; phylum Chordata; class Aves; order Coraciiformes; family Alcedinidae; genus Ceyx; species Ceyx melanurus. The sequence continues at coordinate 112,348 of JANHGL010008598.1, forward strand.
GTAAAATGAGACTCATAAAGACCTGCTAAGTGAATGAAGTAAAATCTTGGCTAATCAGCTTTACATTATGTGAGTCAGATTGTTGGCTGTAGCAGATCATATTTTGGGGAACATAAACAGAGGTGTTTGTGTTTTGATCTAGGACTACTACCTTTCACCAAAATACTTAAGTTTTAAAGTCAGTTTTCCTTGCTTCTTTTTTTTTTTTGCATCTTTAGATTACAAGATGATAGCAGGGAGTGACTAAAAAAAAATAATCACCTATCAAGATTGTACAAAATCAAGAAGTTTTTTATTTTGTGCTTCTTATTGAATTGCCTGGGAACACAAGTGAATTTGTCTTTTTGTAAGAATGTATAACATACAAACAAGAATACTCTAACAAGTTACTTTAAAAGGCAGCTTGGGGTTTTTTTGCTTCTTTTTTTTTTTTTTTTTTTTTTTGCTTGTGCATAACAAACACTGCTTTGAGTAGACTGCTGGCTGGCTGCCATTCAGACATGTAAAGGCACTGAGATTGTGAAATAAATAATCTTAATTTTATCAGACATTTTATGTTGCAGCATGTTAGAAAACACTGAAGGAAAGTAGATTAATGGATCTTTTTATCTAGCTGCTTTTAAAATAATGGCAGTGCTAGCCAAGTAAAATTAAGGTTCCCTCTTAGTAATCTATGTTAATTCAAACAGTTGTCCATTGCTGTTCTTTACAAGATCAACACTGAGTCACTGCTATTTTTCTCCCTCAAAATTACCAGTAGTATTGATGTAGAACACTTGTACACAGCTAGAACTGGTTACCAGGTCAGTTCTTAATTCTTGGTCAGATTTCTCTGTTAGTCTGACCAATAAGAATAGTAGTATTTGTATCCACCATAAGCAAACTTTAAAAGAATATCAGACTTTTTTTTTTTTCAATTAAAAGTGAAAGTAACTATGAATCAAATGTGCATATTTGTATACAACTGGTCCATTACATATTAATACCATGAGACAGAAGACAATATTGAATGTTTAACATCAACTACTGTTTTAATTACTGTAACTGCATTGCTTTGTAAACTGTCCCAAGAGGTGGATCAGAGACTGGAATAAATATCTGTGTATGATTCTTGCCTTGATCAATGTAATCCATGTTTATGTTCCAGAGAGAATGTAGGAAAACCCCAAACTCACACTAAAATGCAGCCTTGTTGAATCAGGACTGCCAGCTATCCCACCAGGCTTTGCAATAATAACCTCAAGCAGAATTGATAAGAATGATTTTGCTCTGCAGAATTCTTGGACTCCACTCTAGACTGGCATTAACTAAATTTTAGACAATATGAGCTGAGGCTAAATGCAGACTGGCATCCCAGACTCCAGGTTATAGATCTACCAGTTATCCTGGAATTTATACTGCAATCATGGGGTAGACATGAGTTCTTAAGTTTGAATATGACCCAAAGAACAGAGAAGTAAACCACTAATTTAAATGTCTAAAACATATCAAAGCATTATGGAAAATAATAAAGACAACTTGGCCCTTCATTTTTCATCTTTTTTGACCTCTTCATTCTTATGCATTTGGGCTTTTAAAAATCTTTTTCTTCAGTTGACACTATAACATGTTTAAGCTTTTACAGCTATTTGCTTAGTAAATTAGAAGTAACTTAAGAGACTAAGTTTACTCTCATTTAATTTGGTTTGACATTAAAGCCTTCATGACAAACTCAGTTGCAGAGCAGAGAAAGCTATGTCAAGATGATGCCTAGTCATTTGTTATTGCATTAAATTGCAAGATGTATCAGAATTTGCATCTAGACAAAATAAACTTCCATTTTCTTTCGGTAGCTTACTACATTCACTGATGCAAATGTCTCTGCAATATCACAACATCACAGATTTGTTCGGGTAGGGGGGACATCAGCAAGATCTCTAAGGCAGCCTCTTGCTCAAAGAAGGGTCAACACTAGATTCAAATCAGCTTGTTGAGTTCCAGAGCCTCTATAATTTGCCAGTTCCAATGAAAAGTTACCCTTATGGTGACATTTCCTTATATATATTTGGAATATCCCTGTTTCAATTTATTACCATTGTTTCTCATTCTCCTACTGTGCAGCTCAACCTTGCTGTTTTAACAGTAACCTTCTTGTCAGTATAAGAAGGTTGCTATTAAAAGCTGTCTTGCGTGCAGGCTGAACCAGCCCACTTACCTCAGTCCCTCCTCATTGGAAAAATGCTCCAGCCTCCAGACATCTTGGTGGTTCCGTGATGAAATTGCTGCAGTTTATCAATATCTTTCTTCTATTGGAGACCCATAACTGGATACAGTTCTAGATGCAAGCTAATGAGTGTTGACTAAAATACTATAATCAATTCCTATGGCTATGCTATTATTGACAAAAGCCAGTGCATTGTTAGGCCTCAGCCAATAAACCGGACAAACCTCTTGCTCACAAAGACTAAATCTAGGTAAGATACCTGCACAGTTACATCATGTGAAATCTTGCTTGTGCATATATATCTCTTCTCTAGCTAATAAGAAAGAATCAAAACTTACATTCACATTTATTGTTGTTGTTATTAAGAGTGAATTAAAAGCTTTTCAAACCTGTATTCTAAGAAGTATGGCTTCTATGGCTTCAAGTTGCACCAAGGGAAATTTAGGTTAGATATCAGGAAAAATTTCTTTACAGAGAGGGTGGTTAGGCGTTGGAATGGGCTGCCCAGGGAGGTGGTGGAGTCCCCATCCCTGGAAGTGTTTAAAAAACATGTGGATGTGGTGCTGGTGGACATGGTTTAGGTACCCTGGAAGTGCAGGGTGAACGGTTGGACTTGATGAACTTAAAGGTCTCTTCCAACCAAACGATTCTATGATTCCATGATTCTAAGTAGCACTAATGTACCAAAAATAACTATGTTTTAAAGCATCTTCTACTTTTTGCAAATTAAAGCCTTCATTTTCCAGACATGCAAGGGTATAAGACCTTAATACAGGAGAGACATGGGCTCTATTTTGCTTGGCAAGTGTCAGACTATAAAACTCCTTAACTGTATTTTACACCTACAGTCTTCAAGCCTTGGCAGACAGTTTACAATGGGGAGATCTGAAAGTAGGTAAAATTCTGGCATTGGACTAGAGTGCAGTGTTTTAAGTTCAGATCCACCAGCAAGCTGAAACATGGTTTAAGAATAACTTTGTTGTTTTTTCTCACAATGTCCCATAGACTACATGCCAACACATATAGAGCCAAATTCTGCTGTCAACTCTACCAAAGTAAATCCAGAAATACTTCAGTGAAGTTCATTGAATTACAGTACATTCATGTTTACACTCAGGAGAAAAATGCTGTTTAATTTCTAAGACAAGCTGGTCACAAGGTGTTATGAACACACAGCCTTTCAAAGCCTAGAGATTTATGAAAAAAAGGTAGGTCCTGCAGTGTGCTGCAAGAGTACAGTATAGGCCCTGACAACTGTGTTAGGGCCTAGACTGTAGATTATCAAGTTGCCATCTGTGAGGTAAGGCAAAACAAGATCTCCGTTCAGAAACCTAGCCAACCTTGGCTGTAGCATGATGCACTACTAGTTTAAGCATCCCTCGTGTAGGGTCTGACATGTGAGGGGTATGTTGGGAGAGTTCACAGAGACAGATACTAACAAGCTACAGACCCTAATTTAGTGTGCAATAACTTCTTAGGCCACAGTGACTTTATCATGCCTCTGATTCCTGAATTTTCTCCTCTGGAGATCAACTGTCTCTACTAAGAATACCATATCTGTATCTCTAGATCTCACATGAGATGGTCTGTTACCACTGAGCTGTACAGATTGTAGGCATACGAGTGTGTAGCTATACTGACTGTAAAAAGGTGAGGTAGAAGGGGTGCTTTTAATTTCATCACCTAGAGAAAGAAATAACCCCATATCTTAGGAAGGTTGGAGGGCATTTGACTTGGATGTTGTTGGCTCCCCTGCATGGATTTGTTCTCTTTATCCATATCTGGCCCAGCAGTACTCAGTGAAGTTTCATGCCTTCTCACTGCTCATGTCCCCAAAAGAGTCCCTATTGTGATTTAACGGGACTCCTAGAAACACTGATGGTTCCTTGCTGTCTTGGCCTATGACTCTCTATTCCTGCCTCCCATGAGGAGGTTGTGCCACTCTGATCCTCCTCCACCCCAAAGATGTCCCACTATCCTTATCCCACTGTTCACCATCATATTCACAGCATACACAGAAAACAGGCCAATCACAACAGGGTGCCTCTTTTAAACATGCTTTAGGTAACAGTCTCACAGAAAGACCAGCAAAAGAGGACAGCTAGGGAATCACAAACAGATGAGAAGACAGAAGGACCAGGTAGAAGCAGATTTCTGTACCATCCTTGTCAGAGTCACTTTGCACTGAATTCACTTTGTCCCAGTTACCATTAACTGACTTACCACAACCCAGATGGCAAATACTGAAATCTTTTGCCCAAGGGCATCCAAGCCTACACTGCATAGATAGTGAATTCATCACCAGACAGTAGACTGGGCTGGGGAGAGTGAGGACTCTCCAAACACCCTAACGGAATCTGCACTCTGAACTGAATCCAGTCCAGTCACTGATAAAGCTAGGGAGTTCAGTGGCTTACCCTCCATGCCTGAGACTTCACCTATAGCTGATAATCAATATCCATTTGCATCAGCAGACCTGTGAACGTGAACCAAAGCCCAGGGCTTTATCTTGGATGAGTAACCTAACCACTAGCCTACAGAATACTCTCCTCTTAGTGCTTGTTTCTCTCCATTTATGTTGCTCTCTACACTGCAGAAATGCCTCAACAGAAGAGGCAGTGCCCACTATTGATGTGATTCACTACCCTGTCCACATACCATTCTCATGGATCTTTCAGTTCCAATGGAGTCACCAAAATACAAGTATATTATATGCTATAGCAATCAAGCTGCTGTTTCAGCACTTTATTAGTTTGTCAGTAACAGCATGAAAAAAAAAAAGGATTTTTTTAGACTGACACAGAAGAGAATGTTTTTGATAACTTCTCTTTTGATCTAAGGTCATCTAGACTTAAGAATATAACAAGAAGTGTTAGTAAACCTGCCTTACTTTCAAGGACAGCAGAAGATGCACACGTGGCTGCTTGCATCAAAGGACACATGTCTGTTTGAACTCTGGTCCAAAACAAGTCCAGCTCAGACAATTGCCATTAATTAACCTCTGTCTGCAGTGAGACAGCTGAGCTCATCTAAAACACCTCCCAAAGGGGTGGTTCAACTTCTACATCTTCCTGCTCTAGCTCCATCAGGTTAGCACCTGTTTGTAGGTGCAGTGTCCTGCTCTGTTTTTTGTGCCAGCTCTTACTGGTGAACCAGTTCAGCTCATAAAACGAGCTGAAAAATGTTCATTAATTTAGTGGATTAATTTTGTATCACTTCAGAAGCTGAATTAGCTTTTCACTGGGGATCCATGAAAAGCAGAACTGGCAGAAGTGAAGTGGCCCGTGTTGCTGGGTGCAGAGGAAGGAGAAGTGGAGCAAAGGAAATAAGGAATTCTGTGCTTTGGCATAACCACGGCATTCAGGAAAAGGATGCATTCAGCTGCGTGGTTAAGTTGAAAGCTTTTGCATAAATAAAATAGTGCACTGCAATCTTTCTGAATGAAAGTTATAAAGGTATGATCAATCATCAACTAAAAACTCAGGCCAGAATCAGCAACAAAGCTGAGATGGGAAGATCTAATGTAATAACGTCAGGGATTCATAGCAAAGAAAGACTTAAACTGAGTTTTTACATAGCCCATGCTTTCAGCCTTCCTTCATCTTACCCTGATGGGAGACAAAAAGAAAGGAAAGAAACCAACTTGTTCAAAATGAAATAAAATCTGCAGTTGTGTTGGCTGGCTGGAAGTAACCTTATGAATTAGATAAGGGCACATTTACACCATAAAAGCCTCTATTCAGTGCAAAAGAATGCAATAGTGAGCTTCTGTCTGAAGCCAGAAAGCTAATGTGTAAAGCTTTTTGAATCCGAAGAGTCCTCTGTTACAAATAGGATCTACAAAATCCAGCTGAGAAGTGTCTTAAATTCTTGAGGTATCCAAAAGATTATTCTCTGCAGCAGCAGTGTTACAGCATCAATAAGAGCTTGTGCTGAACTGGAAAACCATCAGGTTGACTCAGCATTCATGTCATTCTACCTTAGATGTGCTATGTCCTGGAGAAGATAAAAGCTTTTGAGGTAAATCAACTGGACTTTGTCTCAAGTAACCCTTTTATTTCTCTCTCTTTTTATTTTTACCTTCTTGTTATGTCACCTAGAAACCTGAATTCAGTGTGCAACTGAAGCTACAAAAGTTCTTGCAGAATTGAGTAGGTTTAGTATTACACTTTAGGCATGGCTGCCACATAAAACCCTGCTGAAGGTAGTCACAAGCCCAATAAAATTGTTGCAAAAATAAAGAGCTGCAAGTGGCTAGCAATGTCAATGCATTCCATCTTCAGGAATTTTTCACTGAGTAGACTGTTTATGGACTTGCTGGGCAGTGTTTGTCATACTTCCCCATCCTCTCACTCCTGGAGGCGAATGCTGCCAGTCTCTCTAAGCCAACCTGGGTGGCATATTTGACTCAGATCCCAGTCAAGACCCTATGTCCAATCAGCATCTAAATATTACACTTCTTCTTGCACAGCAACTCTAAGTCTTTGACATTTGCATAATTCAGGTTCTCCTAATTTTCTGTCTGGGGACAAAACCATCCTTTTCTTTGTCCTTTGTAAATGCAGTCTTTCCTCATTAAGTCCCTTCTGAATGCTCCTACACAGAGAAGTTCCTTAATCTGCTCTTTTGGTTAGATCATACTTCTCTTTGAATTTCACTGGTCATTAAGTACTATGTCCCATCTACTGTTTCTCATTCATTACTGAAAAGAAGGGCTCAACTACTTCCATCAGCCCTCAGATGATTGCTTATATTATAGTCTAGGATCTGAAGCAAGCATCCTTTCTGCTGTCTTCTGCTGTGCTTTGTGGATTGTCCTGTATTACCCTGTAAAGCTGTGTTACTAGTCTTTCAAATCCTCAGTTCTTGACTAGTGTGAAGCCTATGAAAAACCTGGCAAATTTTAAAGTGCTAGAACTAAGGTCTGCACAATTATGTCTGACAGTGAGAGATTTGTTTCTACAAACAGCGCCATTTTAGGTATTGCACACTTACTGCTGATGCTCCAGAGGGAAACCAGATCTCTCCTAAGTACTACACCACAGCCCTCTGCAGATATATTGGGTGTTGGAAAGCATCCTAAATAACACTGATTGCCTTCATTTAGGCAACCAAATCCCTCTTACATTGTCCTGTTTCCTTGTATTGCCTTCCATGCCTTTATCCACCATTGTAAGAGATTACATTTGGGAAGGCAAGAAATAGGCACTAAAAGTCCTGTGCAATAATGCACATACACACACACACACACACACACACACACACACACACACACACAAAAGAAAAAAATTATGAAGGCTGATAAACTAATTTTTTCACCTATTTTATGATCAAACAATCTTTGAAGCCTAATTGCCATATGTTTGTAGGCATTGATCTTCCTGAAACTTTATGTACAAACAGTGAGAACATTTGAATGATCCTCAGCCTTTAATTGGCTCCCTAACCATATATTAATATGCCATTAGGCTTTTTCCACTTTTATTTCTGGCAACATCATACCTCCACTGAAGTTGAGTTGTGCTTTTTGTGTTTGTTTTGTTCTTTATTTATGAGCAAGCTCATTAATTGAACTCTTAAGAACACACTGTGCATTCAGAATCTTTGCAAATAGAAGATGCATTTGAGATGTTAATGTAGTCTGCACTGTGAAACATGGGTGCTCACAGTCTGGTGTGTGTAGAGAACTTAAAATCAAATAACAAAAATAACCAGAACATTTGTAACTCTATTATATGTTCATATACCTTAAGCATCAAGATTATTAGAGAATATGTTACAGGCTAAGACACAAGTCTCTTTCACTTCCTTTCTCCTTCCTTTTAAATATTCAGGTTTTTGCCTCACTATTTTCATTCATCTCTCAGATATATTTCATCTTTCCCTACTAGAAGATATTAATGGAGTTTTCTTGACAGCCAGCCAAAGAGACAGACTGACACAGATTTCCAATATACTGTAGGAAAATAAGAAAGGTGTATGTGTGAAAACAGTATAATATCCTTTCTGTATTTTCCAAATCGCACCACAAACTAGATGACAAGCAGAATACTTAATGATTTTTAGTGGAAAAGATAATATATTATAAAAAAATAATTATAGGTAATAAAAGTATTTTTTAATGGAATATAAACAATATCAAAGGGAAGCCAAGGGGTGAGGGAGAGGAGGGGAAATCACAGAATTAAAGATTCACTGTTCACAATGAGCTGGTTTTCTGTGAAGTTACTTGTTTGCATATAGATCTGAACTATACATTGGTAGATGCAATCCATGCATTTTCACACTCTTCATTTTTCTATTTTTCATTATCAACACCAGTTGACCCTCACCAGAGGAGCATTTGTAGGTTTAGAGATGTAGTAGTCTGCAGTAAAATGCTAAAGGAAAATTTTGGTAAGTAATAATTTTTATATAATCAAGGCTGATGTGTGATTTGAGGTTTTTTTAAATTCATTCTAACAACACGGGCACAATTTTACTTATAAACATATTCAAGTATTTACATTCAATATCAACTCTGTAGTAAGGTTTCTGTCAGCTTTTTGCAGCTTCTCCAAAATGGCCTCTTTGCCAAACACAAATGCATATGAAAAAAGAGAAACCTACTAGATTTATCTATTGTCCTTTCCCCCGTAATCTTCCTTGACAAAGAAAACAGCATCTTGAGACAGTGTTTTCTCCTGTATTTCTTATGCAAAAAGACTGCCCTATGATTTAGGACATGATCAATAGGCATCCACCCATGAAAGGACACCAAACATAAGCAAATACTCATTGTCTTATGCATACTGTTGTTACCACAAGTATGTATGACATCCCAAATACCTCAGTCACAACAGCTGATGGTCCTCATTTAAGAACACATAAAAGATTCCCCATGTAGGAAGAGGCACCAATAACCACACATGGATATAATAACAACAGCATTAGAAATAACATTTTGCATAATGGAAGGCAGGACTTTTACTGCATTTTAATATATGGAAACCCAGAAGGCCTGTGCTTTGGAAATAAGCTGCCAAAGACCAGACAGAGGACTGGTAGATGAGCTGGTAACAGACTCCAGACCCATGCTTAAGCACCCATGTCATAGTGGCTCTGCTGAATACAGCTTTACCTTCATGGTATAGAAAATGATGAAATTTAGCAGGCTTCTCTGTCCCCTCTCCTGTGATAAATGTAACTAAAATATCAACAGAGACGATTATCTTTTGAATGGCAGCCATGAGACCTAATGAGTGTACAGCAAAAGAGTTTTGAAACATTCCTGAAGTTTGAAACTGATTGTAAATTCAAACTGTGGTCAAAGCCACATTTTCTTAATCTTGAAAGGAACAGACTTTCTGTTTGAAGAACCTATTTTTGATTCCCAGTGACAGCTATAACTGTCCTTCTCAAATAATCTTAATATAAATTTAAAGTGCCCATGGTCACATGCCAAGGAAGCTGTGGGAAATGTGGTGAACATCCTAGGAAGGGCATGATTTAGGAAAGGTCACAAATGGCATGGAAATCTGACCAACGTCCAGCTGGATTACTTCTCTTTAGTGTGTATGGTTCTTCACAAGATAAATGCCTCTTTAAAATTATAAAAGACCAGTTATCATTCCATTAGTACAAGTGGGGAAGTGCTAGGCTTAGGTCACTTCTTTTTAGATGTATGGCTGGCAAGACTGATAAATCACTTCTATGTAGGTGAAGCACATACTGACATCATAAAATTGTAACACAAAGAGCATGTATCTGGCCAAGCTGATGTTACTTTTAATTACTTCTGCTAAAATCCCAGTGATAGGAAAAATATACAAGTAAAACTAAAAAAAAATATGCCTTAAAGTCCCACAACCTCTTGTCCTCATTGGACAGCATTTTCAGTGTTATTCAAATGAAATAAGCAAATGGAAGATACTACACTGATGGCTTTTTGAAGACCTGAGGCTATATTCTGAATGACTTTTTGCTGGTCATTTTGGTATAGAATGAATTACTTAAATCCAAATGTAATTTATTTTGGAAGAAATTCCCCCCAAAGCATTTATGCTATATGCTTGTTTGTCACAAGAGTTCACAAGTGAACAGGGACAAAGAGAAGCGGTAGAAAGTTAGTCCAATATAAAAAACAATGTAAATATTCACAAGAATTATACCTAACACACATTAAACAGGTTAAGATATCATGGTTTAGCCTCTACCAGAAGCTAAAAACCATGCAGATGCTTGCCCACTGGAGTTACATGTTTGTCAGAACAACAAGTTTCTATCACTGACTCTGTTTGCCAATTAATGTTTGTATCCAACATCTAAATCTCAGATGAGGTTTAGATGTTACTGTTGTTTATATGTTACTGCTGACAGTGAAAAGACTGTAAGTTAGGCATGTGGCTTCAGGAGAGAAAATAAGTCCCCGTTTTACCTTCAGGTGAGCCTAAGGCAGCTGGAAGCAGGTGTCACAACACCAGACATGATCAGTGGAAATAAATCATTAGGAAGTACTGAATAGAGTGGTTAGCATGCATTCCTTTCCTTTTTGGATCAGATGGCTCTCCAGGACTGAAATTCATAGCCCAGAACCCTATTTGACTGCTTGTCTTGTTCCACTCAGCATATATCTAATCTACAAGGTACTAGTCATATTTTCTAAAAAGCTAAATACTAAGATGCTTACCTACTTAAGATACTGCTCAAGAACCAGTTTCCTGTTAACACTACCAGTCTTTGTTTGCAATGCATCCCATAAGCTTCTTTATTGGTTCCCTTCTTGAATTAGCTGTTGCTTTGACTTTTGTAACATACATCTTCCTTCTCCATGTTATCTGTTCTCAGCTGAGGAGACAGGAGGTGCAAAAAGAAAAACTGAAACTCTCATGGCCAAATATTTCCTCATAAGTATTTGAAAACATTGTGACATTTTTTGGGAAACATTTTTTAACTATTCAATTTTCAGCAGCCTCAGTGCCTTTTGTTTCTTTTTTTTTTTTTTTTTTTTTTTTTTTTTTTTTTTTTTGTTTTTTGTTTTTTTTTTTTGTTTTTTTTTAGTTT
>JANHGL010008598.1:123692-165667 GCA_024611195.1 Ceyx melanurus
TTTACCCCACTTCTTGTGGGAAGGTGTTCCCCGTATCTTACGGGAAGGATTTCCTCGCCTTGTGCGAGAAGCAACAGCCTGTATACCTACCCTTGTTGTTTCAAGGACTATTTGGAGGCATTCAGTGGAAAACAGATCAAGATCAAAATCAAACCTTCAGTTGTGAAGGCAAGTAGATATCCAGGCTCAAGAACTGTTGGTTCTTGTTCTTTAGATAATTTCTGAGCAGATGAGGTAATTGACCTATGGCTAAATAGTCAGCTCCAAGACACCAGACTCCAGTGAGCTTTCTCAGGCAATAGGACTGGTTCTAACAAGGTATTTGAAGAACTGTGCAAATATTTATTCAGTTCTAGAGCTGAGAAGATGTCTACTGTGAAGTTTAGAAGTATCCTTATGTGTGATATCAGTTGTCCTACTGCTGTGGGAAACTTCTTCAGTCACTATGGCTGAATGGCCTGGCTCACATGACCATATTGGCTATCACCCTTTCTAGCCCCAACACTTGATGTCTGCCAGATGCTGATCTGTTTTTAAAATAGACAAAGACTTTTTAAGTTCCTGTAGACAGAAGAACTCTGTGCTATTTAGCAGTTCTAGTGGTGCTCTGCTTCCAGATAGATAAAATAGCTCTGCTTTCAAATAGTGCCTTTTAGAAAGGGAAAAAATAAAGACCTCCCAAAACCGAATGTCACACCCAAGGTGGTTCTCACCAAAGTACTAAAGCTTTGTGAAGCATTTGTGGAAAGGACCAGAAAAAAACCCGAAACATTATTGAGGCCCGAGGAAGAATATGGGGGTGACTTATACTAATGAGCCTATAAAAAGAGAGGAGTGAAATGCATCAAGGATTTTGAAAATGTCTTTCAGGCATTTAGTGTTGATATAGTTGCTCCTAAATAGAAAGTTTTTGAAGATTCAGCTGTTTGGAAGCTATTATGAAGTTTGTTTGAACCCATCTTTAAGACAGCTTATGACATTTCTTCTGGAAAAAATCTAGAGGAAACAGAGATCTACTTCAATGCAATGGTTATGAGGAACTGTATAAGGCGTATGGTGGGGAGGGGTTGAGTGTTTGTGTCAGTCACTTGAATAAGAATGAAAACAGTCAATGACAAATCACTGGAAACAGTCATTTAAAGAGTGATCAGAATGTAATATAGGAATTGTTGAGTGAACTAGAAAAGAAGAGATGAGGTATAATCGCATAAATTGCAAAGTCATGTACTTCAGGACTAATAAGAATGTCTGCTATAGGATGACAATTCATCATTTAGAGATGACAGAAGGGGGGAATACATAGGATATATCACTTGATCACAGTAAACCTATGAACTTCAGATTAATTTAGCTGTGAAAAGTACAAATCTAATCCAAATACGTCACATTCAGTATTTTTAATAGGGATTGTGAAGTATTAATGTCTTCTGCACAGCTGAGATTTCATCTGAAAAATTGCATAGATTGAGTCACTTGTGTTCATCAAGGATAAATACATTTGGATGTTCAGAGGAAGAGAAACCATACTTTTGACAGGAGACCTTCAGTGAGTTAGCCTTACAAAGCAAAGGCTAATGGATAATATGTTTTTGTTTTATAAATAAGGTTCAATATAGGTTTAAAAACATGAAGAGAAAATGCTACTTAAGCAAAAAGAATGATATTATGATATGCACAAGAAAAAAATTGTATAAGATTGCCATGAATATATTAAGGCTGCGAAATGAGAAGAGAGCTTTTGTCAGGAAGAAGAAGCAAGTGGAGGAAGATACTTACTTACTTACTGTTTCTCTAGGATGGAGGCAGGTTCTTCAATCAAAGTTAGTGTGGATACCTCTGTGTGACATTGTATTTTGTCATAAGTACTTTACAAACCTTGTCAATTAGAAGAGTTGTTTAAAAAAAGACATAGTGAAACTAAAAACACTTTTGAAAGAAAATATAATTTGAAAAAATGTCCAAATGATAAGTCAAGTTTAAAAAAAATGTCCTCTGCTTTTCATAGCAGATAGTTCAAACCTGTACTTCAAATGCAAAGTTAATGCTAGCTAGGTAGCAACAATCAGGTGCCGAGATACAAACAGTACGTTTAGAAAACAAAGACAGATATCTTTAAATACTTTTAAACTTTAAAAACTTTTAAACTTTCACTGAAACTATATCACCTATATTTGAATCTAGTGTGGAATTTTTACACTTTTTATATATGTGTGTAAAGTGACACTGGCAAAAAACATGCTTCTAGTGTACCTTTAGATATGTGCATGTTTGAATACTTATGAAAAAAACTTGGGAATAGAATAAAAACTCCAGTTATGTACACACCTGCATGTGTAAAGTCTGCTTGACACAGGATATGGCATTTCCTTTCAGCTGTACCACATAAGCAAAACAATGAAGAATAATAACAACATAAACAGCAGATATAGTATGAAGAAGGTTTTTCTTTTTGGGACCCTCATTTATACTAGATAATTTGCAATTAATACTTTATGAAAATTGCCTGTTTTGTATGCATGAGCAGACAAAAAGCTTCCTAAGAGCTTCATTGTTTCCTTAACGAAAGATACAATGCCAGTGACATTATCGGTATTATACACTTGAACTACGGTTGGTGGAGACGACGTCTTCTATAGTGTGCTGTCATGCATTTAGGACTAAATCTTACTGCAGCAAGTGGATGTTTTGCCACTGAATTCAAAAGAATACAGATTTGGCCCTCATTACTTGCCTCCCTTTCTCCATCTAATTAAAGCATTTGAATGCTGACAGGTCACTGGAATGAATGCCCAATTAATTACTGATTTGTTCATCCTAGCCACTGCCTCAATGCTGTGAGTTTATACTGTAGACTCAAAATTATTTCTCCTTGGATTTGGGCTGTGCTCTAAATAATCAGACATTTTTGCATGGCACAAAAGAGGAGCCCAAATAGAATAATTTTTTTTAAAGTATGTTAAATTTGTACATTCAATATATATTGGAGATATCAGAGGACTCTTTCCTATTGCATATGCCACATGTATAAAAATGCAATATACGAAGTCCATGCTGTACAGTATGTTGCCTTTTCTGTCAGTTAAATTAACAAATGTGCTTATATATGCATATATAAAGAATTTCAAAGTACTAAAGAAACATCTGCTAACCAAAGTAATAAATAATGATAATGATGATAAATAAGGAAAGACAAAAGTAAGTGTTGTTTGAGGTGTATTTTCACCCAGCTGAGCACTACCAAAAAAGGAGTTATGAAAGAAGGCTACACTATTAGCTGACAATTGTAGATTCAGAAAGCAATTTTAAGTGTCGGAAGTCTTTCTTGTGACAAAGTGTTTTCTTCATTTCTGTTATTTGGAAGCCCTTTATGAATACACCCTCTATCAAGACAGCAGGATGCAGGAAGGAAAATTGATTTTTTGGAGGATTTCAGCACTTTGAAATGTGGCTTTGTTCCTATGGGGAACAACTGCCAGAAAGCAAACCAACAAGGAGATTCTTTGCAAGGCAACTCTTACCCCGAGACCTAGAGATCTTCCTAAAGGCATGAACAGGAAAGCTCTGAGATCCCTGAAGTAATATGCTTGAAGAGCTGCCCTGCCAACATCTACCACCACATGTCTTCCAAGAAGCTGGGCAGACAATCTTACATATGAGAGGGAGGACATGACAGGTGCCTTTGAATTGTTCACATCACCTCTTGTCACTAGGTTTCACTGACTCAAATGCAATTCAAAGTATACACTACGCAGGTTATCAGAAATGACACTTCAGATGGTATTGTGACAGGCACAACTTACAACACAGTATCACAGAATGGTTGGGGTTGGCAGGGACCTCTGGAGATCATCTAGTCTAACCCTTTTCATTTAAAACTACTTAGGAGTTTAGTTTGCAGATTTATTTTTATGATGAATCAAGGTAAAGATGCCTTTAGATATTTATATGCATCGCAATGGTTTTATTCTTGTTGCACACCGTCAAGGCATTGACTACAATGAACAGTACGGGAATGAATGGAACACTGACCTAGCTACTTGTTCTACAGATTGGAAGCCAACAATCACCATTTAGAAGTAGAAACTGGATAAACCCTGTGGCTAAATGATTATAACATTCCAGCTTTTTCATTTTAGCGTTAGCTTCAGATTTGATAGCAAAACATCCTTTGTGTCTTCTTTCTGACTGACATACTATAACAATATAAGAAGCTAGCTGCCAATAACAGTGCATTATGTATGGATGTGCCTGTTATCACCTTCCCATCTCCCCCTCTGATGTCCTTACTTTTCAAGGAAGTTTAATTATCATTTAGTGAAACCTTGCTCTGGAACAAAAGCTGTCTAAATGTTCTCTCAGACATCCTGCATGGTTAGTCCCTGCATGTAAAAACATGGCATCCATTTGGGTGTCATTCAAAATACCTTCCCCATTCTTTCACTTTCCATAATATTCATCACCTTATGCGTGGTCCTTCTAATCAGATTCCCTGTGGTTCTATCATTTACAGTCAGCATGAAGGTAATGCTAAGTCATCTCCAGCAATCCCTGACAATTAAATCTTCTATCTCATGTGATGAATGGCTTCATTTTTCTTCTTTATGTCCCAAGAAAAAATATAAAGTGTCTGAGATGCTGCTTGCAGAAATGGCTTGGAATAGTTCTCAATCCTACAAAAGATCTAAGAACAACATTTGGTACAGTACATCTTAAATTAAAATGCAAAATAATACTTTACCCATGCTGAAGAGGACGAAAGAAATTAAGTACATGATATACATAGTAGAGAATTTCTTTCAGCCATATTAATTCATTGTCTAAATTGTATGTGAGGGTTGTGAGAACTCAACTACATTATGACTAACAGCTGAGTAATAAAAACATCTTGGAGTAAAATGTACATATTAGACCCTTGTTATTCTTACAGCTTTTAAAGCATGTATATACACTTTTCTCCCTTCTCCCACTATTTCTGAAGCTAAGAAAAAAAGCAAACAAAGTTCTAAAACAAATCAGAGACCTCAACAATTATGTAGGTACATTGTAAATTTGTGTATATTTGTGTATATCAAGACTCTAGCACTTTTGTGGCTCACAATTTCCTCCTATTTCTGAAATGGTTCAAAATGGACAAGAACCAAGGTGAAGAAAGACAGATCCATCAGACTTGGTCAGATGAGCTGCTAATACCTGATGTGGGTTCTAGAAATTGTAGCAGACCTTGTTATTGCTCCAATGTCCTCAGAGTGTCTATGACATTTATGAAATGTTTTTTCTTTCATCTGCAAGTATACAAAACACAGTTTCCACTAGATAGTAAAAAGGTTGCAAGTAAGACCTAAAAATAAATGCAGGTTTTGGGATACTGTCAGTTTTTATCTTCATGAACACTTCAAGAAGTTTGGGTAGTAGTAGATCAACACCATAACATTTATTACACTTTAATAAATAGCATTTTTACCTTAAGTCTTTCTAAAGAAAGATCTTTTTAACAGTGAAAATATGGATTGGATGGGTAACATATACTCAGTTTCTATCTTCACCCCTTCACCCAAAAGTCATAAGGAATAGGGAACATTTAAAGCTTCAATTAAGTCTTCCTAGTATCTTCTAAAATAATTCATTCTTACTGCTCAACCCAACATTACAAAAGCAAGTATCTAAGTACTTTGGAAGACTCTTCAAACTCAATTGCAGAAGGCATCTTATAATAGATAAAGAAAAAAAACACTGGTTTTGTCTCATCTCCCAACCAGATTTGCAGACTTAGTACATTCAGGAACTTCCCAGATGTTGAGGTACTTGTAAAATTGTTTTTTGTTTGATCACATTAAAAGTGAAGCAGATATTTCCTTCATCTCCTTTTACAAATCTGTAATCAATATATGTTACTTGTTAACACTGTAACCACTTTTTTTTAATTAGAGGTGAAGTAGTAGGTTAGTCTGTGTTTAAGTACACATAACTGTTATAAAAATACTATATAGGTCACTTAGAAAGTTCCAAAAACATTTGGTTTTTTTGTGTTGTTGGTTCTTTGTTGTTGTTGTTCTTTTTATACTTAGGGAGCAGCAGTGACAAAAACATTGTAGGAACCATAAGGAAAAGGAGTATGAAAAATATTATTGTGTTTTATATAAATTAGTGATAGTAACTTCAAATTAATACTATCTTCAGTGTTGGGAGTTTGTCTATATTTAAAGAAAATAAGAAGAAAACTGAAAACAGAATAGTAACAGAATGTGAAGACAGATAACACATACTAATAATATATGTCTTTTAGAGGAGTAGATATTTAAAAAGTACACAAAATAATGAATGGTATACATGGGACAGAGAACTATTTATCCTGTTTGATCATAGTACAGAGAAGGAGACATTCCACGGAACTTCAAATTGGCAATAGAAGGCTGTTAAAACAGTCTGCTTTCAACACAAGGTACCACTAGATTGGGATCCCAGTTATCGTGAGGTATTGCTAAAAAGTTCAAAATGAAAGTTCTATGTATTGAAAATGAAGAAAAGGATAATGGAAAGGAACTTGGTTCCTTAAACAACACATAAACAACTTCTGGACAAGTGTGCCATAAAAGGAAATAAATGCTTGTCTTGGGAATTTCCCATATTTACTTACTGCAGGCAGTATTCCTGCAGCTTCTTCAAAGTCAAATACTAAAACCAATATGTGAAAAGAACTTGTTTTAGTTGTTTGGTTTTTTTTCCAATATGGTAATTCCTGTGAACCCTTATTTCCTTCGTGTAATGAGTCTTTCCAAAGTTGGTGGATTTTACTCAGAATCTGACCAAATTAATGCAACATTTGCTTGTTAAAATATGAGAAAAATTTACTCACTTTTCATTAAATGAGAATGTGAAAAAAGCACACTTTTTTTCTTGGAAGCAACTGCCCTATAGTTTACCATTTTGCAAGCAAGGGAAGAAAACTGGAACTAGACGGAAACTGGTTGATTCCATTGACGTGTAACTTGCTCCAAAACAGTGCTCTCTTGATTTACTGTTCTACTTTTCAGACAAGAGTTCTTGAGGATCACATGCCACCCCTGAAAAAATGTCTGGTTTTTGTATTTATGAAAACTTAACTCCAAGAGTCCATGATTATTTTTGAAAATTCAGCCTGTGAATTCTTTTGAGGTAGTGAATATTTACAGGTATCAGAGAAGTAATAAAGGACAGAGATAAATTAATATTTCTGTTCTCTATGGACTTATTGACAATTCTTGAATGACACATTTTTCCTTTGGAGTTTTAATTATTAATGTAAATTAATTTATACATATTTAGAAGTTTCCACCTCAACATCAGGAAAAACTTTTTTACTGTGAGGATGACGGAGCATGGGAAGAGGCTGCTCAGGGAGATGGTGGAGTCTCCTTCTCTAGAGACTTTAAAAACCTGCCCATACATGTTTGTGTGCAACCTGCTCTAGGTGAACCTTCTTTGGCAGGGGAGCTGGACTAGATGACCTCCTGAGTTCCCTTACAACACCTACCATTCTGTGAAATCCATCCATTTATCTGTTCACATCTTCCATGTATACCCATATAGAATGGTTACATAGGACAGTGGAAATAACAGAAGGCAGTCTAGTCAGGCAGTCTGACTAGCCTGAAGTTTATATGCTAAAATGTTGACAGAAGACACAAGATGCAGTTTTCTTCCTAACAAACTGGACAGGACTTTCACACTTTATTTACATTTTTTATTTTGTCCTGTTGATATTACTCTGACAATCACAGATTTCTCTATCATATTCACAAAAATAATTGAAAACTTTCTCCTATTTCACTGGATCATAGGATCAAAATAGTTTAGGTGGGAGGAAGGTCTCTTGTCCAACCTCCTGCTGCTCAAAGCAGGGTCAGTAGTGAGATCAGGCCAA
Organism: Ceyx melanurus; assembly: GCA_024611195.1. NCBI lineage: Eukaryota > Metazoa > Chordata > Aves > Coraciiformes > Alcedinidae > Ceyx > Ceyx melanurus. Next base: position 131,593 of record JANHGL010008598.1, read on the forward strand.
GTTGCAGAATTGGCAATAAAATCCTCCAAGGATGGAGAGTGTACAGTCTCTCTGGGTAAACTGCTCCACTGACCAAATGTCCTCATGGGGTAAAAATATTCCTCCTTACACCCAATTTGAACTTCTCTTTTAATTTGTGCTTTCTGTCTTTTTTTTTTTTTTTTTTTCTCACAATGCACTGCTATCTCCTTGATGTCCCTTTTCTAGGTATGGGAAGGTTGTTGTGAGGCCTGACAAGGCCATCTCATCTATCTGGAGAAACCCAATTCCTTCATTTTTCCCTCATTTGAGAGTGCTCCACCCACCAACTATGTTGATAGTTATTCAGCAGGTTTGCTCCACCTTGTTGAAGTTTTTCCTGTATTGGTGGGTGGAGGACACAACTGAAAGCAGTATTCTAGATATGATCTAGCAAGTGTTGTGTTTGCGGCATGAGAATTTCCCTCAGTTTTCTGGCTACATTCATGTTTAATGTAGTCCAGCATGGTTTTGGCCAAATTTGCTTCCAGAGCTTACTTTGGGATTTGGGCCCCACAATTTCATAATGATTAAAATCAAGGCTGCTGTTGATATTCATATCCCCAGGAAACTGATACTTGTCCATGAAGAGGCAATCTAGCTGAGATTTAAAAGATCCAGTCATGACCTGTGACTGGAATTAGTACTTGTGACATTGTATGTTGCAATCTTATTTGCACATCAATAAATACACATTCCCCAAATTCCAGAGACAGGCCCAATATTCCTACTAAGGGAAGTGTAGGCACTGGCATGAAAATACACTAATGCTAGTAACACTGGAAATTCACACTCCCCTTTACTTCTGTCCTGTATTAAAAATGCACAGAAAAATGCCAAATGAAAAATTAAATGATCTTAAGATAATTTTGATTCTCAGAAACAAAATTTTTCTTGCATTTATACTCTTAGCAAAAAAAAGTCCAGAAAACCTTAGGAAAAGTTTTGCATCCACTGACATTCTGGTTGAAGTTAGAGTAAATCGGTATTATTTTGTGATTACTTTTTTTTTTTCTCTAATTTCCTCACTTCTCAGCAGGTGAAACCTACTGCCAGTTATAGACTTACAGTGTTCAGCATCCATTCTGATGCAAACTGAAAAAGTCAAGTCTCTTGCTGGCTGGGGACAATGAAGTCATTAATCAAAATCACTCTCCATCTCCACTGATGATGGAAAAAAGAAGGCTGTCGTCTACTATCAGCATGTAAAACTAAACTAGAATCATTGGCCTATGACTTCAGGAAAGGAGGTAATATGGAACAACTGCTAGGGAAAATTATAGCAGGGGAAGCACATCTCCAAAATTCAGGATTCTGGGGCTAACCTTTGGGTTTCATGGAAATTTAAAATAGCTTCAATATTACCTTGAGGTATTGCTGAGTCTTAAGGGCCAAAGGAAGTCCTTCTGATGATGGTAGGCAATATCACGGGCAAGGAAATTTTCAGTAAGTTCCAGTAGTCATACCATCCAAACATCTTTGAAGTGGAACTTGCAGTGAGGAAAAGGGAAAAAGCCACTACTACAGAATTTCTGTACATCAGAGAAATCCTCAAAGAAATGCCTAAGCTGACTTTAAGGCTTCTTTATGCTGCTACTGTTGCTCAGAACAGGATGAATTCCCCCATGGATCAGTCTTATAAATATTCTAAGGAGATAATCTTAAATTCTTCAAAATGTTTTAACATGAAAATATCCTGAAAGGAATGTAAAATTCTACATACATGTTATTGGTCTAGTCCTCTCAGTCTAGGAGTAGTCAAGGGGGTCTTACAGCTGAATATCATGGAAAACGCCAGTGAGATAGAGAGGGATGAATAGGCAGTGACTGAGACTTCTCACAAAATATCCCTATCCACAGCAGGAATAATGTGCATGCAAATAGCACAGGGAAGGAAGAAAACTAATAAAGAGGTTTAGAAGCATTAGTCCTTGTTCCCCTGACACCTCTCTGATGAAAACAAATCTCCTTAAAGGTTTTCACGTAAGTCAAAACACTGATTTGTGCATCTGAGTTTGTTGGTTTTTTTTTTTTTTTTTTTTTTTTTTTTTTTTTTTTTTTTTTTTTTTTTGGCTTTGAAGTATTTTGTTCGGCTTCTTCATGAATATTTTGGATTTGGGAGATCTGGGAGGAGAAGGGTGTGTTAGTCCAGAACAAGTATTTTAATTATTGTGAGCATACAAGCCAATGAGAGCCATAAACAAATAGAAAAAAAAAGCTATGATTCATGCTGCTTGTTTTTCTAAAATAGCTATGTCACAGTGAAGAAACTCCATGCATTCTGACCTGTTAAGTGTGTTTCTGTGTGTATGGTTTTCAGTACTAGTTACTATCAACCAACGATACAGTCAGCCATCAAATTAGGCACATAATGACAGAGTTCAGGGACATTCATACCTGAGAAAATCTATGTAGTTATGCATCAGTAATTTCAGAGCATCACTGCACCTGCAGTGGCTGACATTTTCTACTTCACTATCATGGATACAGAACATGATAATGCATGTAAAACAACAAATAATATTTATTTATCATAGACACATATTTCCAAAATTAACAGGTCATATGTTGTGTTTTCACAAACTCAGTGCTCATGGCACACATACCATCCTTTCACAACATGTCCAAGCTATAAGAAAGGGAGAAGTTCAGGCAGGACAAGACATCTCAGAGCAGCAAACCACACTGCAGTCATTTCAAGGAACAAACACTGACAAACTTCTGCAATCTCACTGGCCTCAACTGCTTCTAAGTTAGATTGAGGGAAGAAGTCTACAAGATGGGACCTGCCCAATATTGAACAGTATTTTGAGTAGCATATTTTCCTTATCCTTTCATCCTTGGGTGACTTGAGAAACTACTGCAATAATGTTTTGCTTCTGGGTGTTCATGTCAGTTTGAGTTTCTAGCATTACTTCACACATTGCAAATTATATTACAGGAAATATAAAACATTTCTGCAGTGTCATCTCAAAAGGAAAATAGTTCAATGGATACATGATTAACATCTGGCATGTTTTATCATTCTGAGAAATCATTATGTGAAGCAATGAGAAACTTTCTATTTTTTATCTTTCACTGACAACCTGGTCCTGGGCACCTGGAAACAGAACACTGCAATGAAGGATCAAACTATTTTATATGTATATAATTTGATTAAATTAACACAGTTTTGTTATTCACCTACAAAAAGCACATTACTCTGCAATTCATAGATGGAAATTGAATGGTAAATATATCTCAGTTAAGCTATATAAAATACAGATTTACAGTACAAAGCTGGCATGAAAACCATTTTATCTCACTTCAAGGGCAGCATATGTTGCCTTTCTAAAGATGGACTGCAGTCTCCATTTTAAGTCCATTGGAGATTAATTTCTAGAATGTTGTAGACATAAACTGCATTCTCTTTACTGTACTATTGAGTAATTAGTTATGGAAAAGTTAATTGTGTCAGCACTGAGTTACATTTATAAACAGTGAAAATGCAGCTACCCATCTAAAGGAATTAACTGTTCAGTCATGGAAGTAATTATGAAAAGAGATTTCTAACAGATCTTCAGATTGATGGCCTTTTTAAGGGAGGCATATGCATTTCCATAGTGCCAAAGAGATGTTAGAAGTAGTACATAAAACTACACAATTATCACACATACACAAAGCAAAAAATCTAACTCCTGTATGTGAAAAAATATATTTCTTCTTGTCCAGCTGTATACTTGCTCCAGAAAAGCTGCAGACCGATTTCAAATTATACACAAGAATGCAAATTATTAACTTTATGGGTATGATTACCCTATCTGATATTTTTGCTTCAGGGTTTAGAAAGCACAGTCATATAACTCTTGTGTGGCATGAGAACAATGCAAAAAATAAGCCATTTTTTTGGTGTTATTAAACACAGATAGAGGGAGCAAGCAAGCAAATTACTTGTTCACTCATTCATTTATTCATCTAAGTTAAGAAAATAAACTCCGTCATTTTTTGTCTGTCTAATCAACAGGCAAGAGAGTCAAATGGTTTTAAATAAGACAAAAGCTACATCCATATTCAATAGAACACTTCTTTTAAAAGCTTTCCTTTTTTCTGTTTCTTTGGGGTTTTGGTATGGTGGCTGTTTTGGTTTTTTTCTCCAAATAAAGTGTGACTTGTACTCTGTATAAAATTATTAGGCAGAGTTATTATCCAGAACCCATAAAAACAACTATTTAAGAAGGTAATGACTATTTCATTAAGTTTCATTCTACTGTAATTGAATGTATTGTAAAATAATTGTAAGAAGGTGTATTTTTTACAGTTTCCAAATGTTATAATTGAGAAGAAGATTGGATATAGGTCCTGTCCCTATCTCAGGACTACTTAGACCATATGTGATCACCACTGTCTAATCCTACATCCCATAGACTCATGGTTAACTGACTGAAAAGGCAAAAGCTATTGCTATGCAGAGCATATGTAGGGAAGTGATGCTTAGTAGGAATAGAAGGTCTCCCATGGCTTCAGGTAGCAGTGGGAGGAATAAACCCTGCTTCATCATCCTCCTTATTTTGTCTGACTGTGCTTTTCATTGTCTCTGTCCTTTTTTCTCCTCTTTTGCTGCAGTTTTCAAGTCCTCCTTTGATATTTTTTTTTTAATTCCTTCTTCCATTCCTATTATCTGCTCTCTGTCTTGAATATTTGACTCATACAATTATGTATAACTGAATACAGTTAGATTTGAAGTACCTACCCAGAATAGAGCTCCAGCAGGTCATTTTAAGTGCCACTTGACCAGTTATGGTATGCAGCTAGAGAAGATTTAAGAGCAGTGACAGTTGGTTGCAATCCAGTGTTTCAGGGTAGACAGTTGGTGACATAATCTGTCAATGTTGGATGTGTGCGTATTCTTTCCGACTTCCCTGATAGGTTTAAATCCACAGAGTGGGTCTGAAGCTTTCAAATTAATTGTAATGGAAAAGAGTTAAGGAGAGAAGTTAAAACCATCAGCTCATAAGAAGTGTCCTATTGGGCAAAGCACAGAAGTCTGTCTCCAGCTGTGGACAAAGGAGAGGACATGCAGGGAAAGGATGTGACTGTGAGATGCATTTCCCTTGCACTCTCCGAACATCCAGAATGGATAAAGCTGGGGTGAACACTTTGGTGCTCCTCCTTGTATTCTATGTGTGGAGCGGGTTTATCTAACTCCTATTGAACTAATAAATGCTCTCTGTACTGTCTTTGACAGCAGTGGGCAGTGGTTTATTAACTACTGTTTAAGGAAGTATGTTTGTAATTTTTCCTATTTAAAACAGTCTCTTGATGGCTCCTTTAAGGGTCCTCAGGTTCATAGATAGCAGTGACCAACACTGTCACATCTTCACTATTTTCATAATTCTTTCAAACTTTTTCAGCTGACCCTCTCAGCCATCTGCTCTCCAAACTGGAGTCCTAGACTTTCTAGTCTCTCCTCACTTCATCTGTTATTAAACACTGGGAAATGAGAAAACCTGATGGCAAAGCTGGGTGGCAAAGACATCAGTGTGCTTGAAAGGTCCTGGGAAAGGGGTTTGAAAAAAATAACAATTATTTTCCTGGGCTGAGCTTCTTTTCCAGCTTGGTGAGCAAGAAGTATTTGATCACTAACAGTCCAAACCCAGGTTGTCTTTCTTGCCTTTCTATGAGACTTCAAGATTTTTATGATTCTTTAGACTTTTCATTCTTTCTAACATATTCTGCTAAGGCATGTGATATCAGGGTCTGGAGAGCATCAGTACACCTTACTTTCCCTGACTGGACCCCTGGGTCCCACCCTGCCCCATTTCATCTCCCTGAGGCTATCAAACCCTGCTCCAGTAAAGCCCCAGCAGTGCTGAGCTACAGCTACAGCTGCCCACAGCCCTGCTCTGCCCAGATATAGACCCCACTGCCCTGGACTCTGACTCACAGATTGGCACACAGTTTGACTTCAGGCCCACCTCATCATCATGGATACACCCAGTGATCACTGACTATGACCCTGAACTGCCACTTAACTTCCTGGCTCCCAGACTTTGGGTCTACCCCATCACCAAACAGTTGCCTAATGGCATAGGCTCTGGTAGATGGCTGTTATTTCTGGGTCTGCCCTGCTCCCTCCCTGTCAGTGCTGGGACTGTCCCTGCTCCACTGATTCCCTGCCCAGCTGGCCATAGTATTGCACTCAGCTGCTAGCTCTACAGCCCTCAGACAACCCTTGCTGCACTCTGATATGAAAGGTAGAGAAGTCTATTAGTAGCTTCCCAAGGCATGAAAAAGCACACAAAGCACTGTAATTATAATACAATCATGGAATACAAGGTTGAAAGGAACCTAAAGAGTCATTTGTCTGTCCTTTCTTGTCAGCATGGTCTAGACAGGCTGTCCCAGCACCCTGTCCAGATGAATCTTAAAAGTGTTCAGTGTTGGGGAATCCACCGCTTCCCTCTGGAGATTATTCCAGTGGATGATTGTTCTCACTGTGAAAGATTTTACTCTCATGTCCAATTGGAATCTCCCCAGGAGTAACCAGTACTTCTACCCATTACCCCTCATCTTTTCCATGTTAATTTTACTTGTGAATACGGAGTCTCTGTCTTCTTTGTAGCCATATACTGGAATGAGTTGATAGACTCAGCCTGCATTTCTCAAGGCTGAACAAACTCATCTTTAATCTGCCTTTGTGCTGCTGCGCATGACAATCTGGATGCAAAAAGATACAAATAAGAGGAACAGATGATGACTGAGAGAAAGAGGGTGGACAACAAATGCCATATTCCTTCTTTGCCTGCTGTGCTTCAGAAATACTTTAAATTTTATATATCAAATGGAGATAAGTACTGACATTGAAGATTCACTTTTACAGAATTTTTTTATAGAGATGCTTTCAACACTTTTTACTCTGCTTTCAGTATCCCTGTACTCTCACATTTTTAATGTGGCTGGAAATGAGAATAATTAGGGACCAAAAAATACCCTGTTCTTATTTACCATCTACAGGATGGATGGAAATAGGTTTTAAAACAGCCAAGAGCAGATATGAAACCAATTGGCAATCCAGTTAAAACTCTCATAGATTATTATGCTCTCCTCAGCTCTAGGACTAAGTCCTGCACATTCAGAAAATAATACCTTTCCAAAAAATCCTTTTTTTTTTTTTTTTTTTTTGCTTACTGTTATCAATTCTATGATGGCACTAAGATGTTAGTTTTGTACATCTATAACTAAAGACATTGTTATAGGTTATTACTGGGCCATTTGTAATCAAAGGAAATATGAGGACTTGAAAATAAATCCTAAATGAATTCATTCATTCATTTGAAAAAAAATATCCAAATCAAACATCCCAGATGTTTGAATCCTAAATAGGGAGGGCTGTAGTGGGCCAGGCTTATCGCTTTCTAAGCAGAAAGAGATATTGCCACCAAAGGCAAAGGTGAGGCTTCCAAATGGCTCAAACACTTCAAATAACGGAGTGCCTTACTAAGACAGTTCACATACTGCTTACATTAAAAGCACTGAGTATTTTGATTAGAAATTAAGACAGTCTTGAGATTTGAGTGGTTCTCTAGGGTCAGCCCTATCAGAACAACCAAACAGCTTTAGCTTTTTGTAGTACCACTGGGAGACACATCTGTGATCAGACTCCACAGCCTCCAGACCCAGGCCCCACTCTGCCCATTATCAAGTAATTTCTTGTTGAAGAGCTCAACAGAAGGAGTCTCCATGGCTCTCCTATTTTGCCTCCCTCAAGAGTGTGGCATCTCTTTTCCCAACCACAGGTTTTTCTTCACTCTTCTGTGATGTCAGGGAAGTCTTCTGCTTGGTGGTTATCAAGCCAGTGATAAAACCGAACGGCCACACTGCCATCATATATACATCCAACCATAGTGCAAACGGGATCAATTTTGTTCATATTTTACAAAAAAATGAGTGTAATAACTAGATCCAAGAAGGTAAGAATATTATTTTGACCAAAGCAAAGCATTAATTTTTACATGAACAGACATCTTTACAATTTCCTCCTTTCAAAATATTGCAAAAGTACAAATTAAAATAACAAGGTGAAAAAAAAATAATCAGGAGTGGAAATAAATATTTTTTTTTTAATTAGCTTAACACACAAAAAGCTCAAATTAATTCCTGTATCTTTAATTAGAAGGTAATAAATTATTGAAAAATTCAAATTGTCTATGTGTCCTGTTTTTGGCTGTGTTAGAGATAATTTTCTTCCTAGTAGCTGGTACAGTGTTGTGTTTTAGATTTAGTGTGAAAATGCTGATAACACGCTGGTGTTTTTTGATGTTGCTAAATACTGTTTATACTAAGTTAATGATTTTTCAGCTTCTCATACCCTGCCAGTGAGAAGGCTGAGTGTGTACAAGAAGTTGGGACACAGCTGACCCAAACTGGCCAAAGGAATATTTCATAGCATATGACATCACGTCAAGCGTATAAACTGGAGTTGTCTAAGAGAAGCAGGTCACTGCTTGTGGAATTGGCTGAGCATTGGTCAGCAGCTGGTAGGTAATTGTATTGTGCATCACTTACCTTTCTTGGGGCTTATTTCACGTTCATTTTTGTTATCTTCCTTTTCTATTACTGTAATTGTTATTATGTTGAGGGAGTTTTTTGTTTGAATTATTAAACTCTTCTTATCTCAACCCATGAGTTTTACTTGGTTTTAATTCTCTTTTCCATCATATCCGGGTGGCAATGTGGGGGAAGAGGAGTGGGCAAGTGTCTGTAAGGTGCTTAGTTGCCATCTGGGGTCAAACCACAACACTATGATACTTAAGTTCAACATTTCATACAGGTCTAAAAGGTGACAACACCATGAAGCAACCAGGCCATCAGGAGGCTTGTTTACTCTCTGTATGCCACAGTTTTGCCAGGCGACAGGAGTTTCTTCTGTGACTATGATTAGGTGTATCTTTGTCAGCTTTAGTTTCCTAACCAAGTAACTGCAAGTACCAGCAGCATCAAACCTACAGCATGTCTTCACTTTTCCAACCTCTTTGAAAAGTTTGTTTTGTGGCTAGGTCTTATCAAATGCTCTGTAAGCATCAGAAGACAAAGATGGGAGTCACCACAACAGGAAAGAAAATACAAGTAACGTGTCATCAAGGAAACCAGATGACTTTCTGGGTGCTTGAAATGAAAAGCTGCAGCTGCCATTGCCCTTTGTTGGCCCATTTATTTTGTATCAGTCCTTGGAAAGTGAGTCATGAATTTTACTCTGGTCCTGATGCTTCTGATGAGCAGAGAGATGTCACTCACTGCCTAGCAACCATGTTTGTACATGTGATGGACACTCACGGTTGTCACAGAGGAATTTTCTGCCATGAATCCTAAGATAATACTTGAAAATAGTTCACAGCTACAGTTTTCTGGCATCGCTTTCATGTCCTAGTTTTGGAGTGATGGTTAATTAGGCCACCCTATCTCGCTGGAAAATTTTAAATCTTCCCCCTTACTTGACTGTATTTCAGTTGAAAAATGTAAAACCACATTAAGAGGTTTCATTTTTCCTTTCCTAAACAAAATCAGTCTGTCAATGACTCAAAAGTTTCAAAGAGAGGCATAGTGGCCCAATGTTATTTGTTTTTTTCTTGTGATGCTAAACTCTGTAAGGGCACAGTACTACGGGAACACAATCTGCTTCAAGTTTAAGCATGAACACCAGTTTTCAGTTCAGCTAATACTTCAGAATACCAGGCTCACTGAAATAATATTTTTACAGTTGTCTAATATCAAACACTGATTCAGTGTTCCAGGTATATTTGCTAATGACCAAGCAGCAGCAGATTCTATGACATTTGGGGTTGGAAGGAACCTTTAAAGGTAATCTAGTACAGGTTTGCTGCTGTGAGCAGGGACATCAGCAACTAGAGCAGCTTGCTCAGATCCCTGTCCAATCTGACCTGGAATGTTTCCTGGGATGGGGCATCTACCACCTCTCTGGGCAACCTGTTCTAATGTTTCACGAATGTCATTCTAAAAAATTTGAATTAACCTGCTTGTCTCTTGACACTTCTTTTGATGAAGCTTAGGATGCAGCTGGTTTCTGTGTTGCAAGCACATATTGCAGGTTTGTGTCCAGCTTTTCATTGACCAGAACCCCTAATCCCTACTCCACTTGTCTCTTCTCAATATCCCCATTCCCAGCCTGTCTTGATACAGATGCTTCCCCAACCCAGGTGCAGGACCTTGTCCTTTAGACACATCCCTGGTCACTGATCAGCTTGGACAGCTGCATATGATGTAGAGAGAGCGAGCTATCACACTGTGGTGTAAATAAAGTGTGTACAGTAGATAGATTAGTTTCAGGCAGAATGCTGCAGATTTGATAAGGATGGCTTTCTTAAATAACAACTTGGTTAAGAATTTTAGCACCTGTAATCTGAAACAGTGAAATTATTTCCTCTGAGGAAAATTACTAGGACCTGCAGAAATAGTATCACTTTATAAATCTGCCAACAAATGATTTATTAAAGCAAAGGATATTACTGACCAAGGAAAGCATAGCGTTTCTAGAGCAGCATGGCCTTTAGTCAGGAAGATATTTTATAAATATTATTTCAATTTATGCCTACCTGAAATCATATTTTAATATGGTTGGACATAACTTCAATAAAGAACCCTGATATTTGAAAATATTCCAGTGTGTGAGAAATAGGACTCATGTACAGTACACCTGGGTCCTGGAATGAGTGCCTGTTAAAAGATCATTTATTTATATGTTCTGCAGAAAACCTCCAGCTCCAAGGTGAACACATTCTGTGTTGGTAGCCAACATTCATGAAATACATCATAGTTCATGAGTATGCATCATATCCCTCAGATATTTAAGTCTGCAGAGTGGACTGCAGTCTCCCTAATAGAACTTATTTTCATGACCATAAATGAACAAATGTCTCCAGAAAGGAGAAGTGGCAATGATGCGTATTTGTTGAGCAATCCTAAGCGATACATTTTGAGCAATATCACAACGCAGACTAATAATTCTAATAATGCAGAATTTGCATAATTCTGCAAAACACATAGGCTTTTGTAACTCCTTGATTTTTTAAAATTATTTTTGTTTTCAGAATTAAGTGGTGCTGTTGACAAAGCTTTGCTGACATCTTCCACTAAGTTGCCATATGACTGTAAAGAGTTAAGTGCCCCTAGGACTTTTTAGTGGAGCTCTCTCATTGTAAGTCATGTAATATGTCTCCTCACAATTAAACAAGAAGGAGGGGTGAAGGTAGAAAGCTTTGTGCCATGACAGAGCAAGAACATAATTTGTACCTAGGAAGCAGGTGGCAGTTACTGTATTCCCAATTACAAGGCTGTATGCTAAACAAGACACAGCTTTGTGGATTAATTGCGAAGACTTTGAAACAAGTTCTGATTGTATTTGGAAGACAGTCAATGATAACATGTTCTAGGTATCCAGTAAAGAATTACTCCAGGCATAAATATATAAAGGTGTTTTTGGAACCCAGTCATCCTGATAGTTTAAAAGTGCTCCAGTCCTTTATAGATAAAGGTTTACACAGTTAGCATTCAGTGTTGAAAATTGTGTCTAGATTTTTGGTATTATTATCAACCACATTTACAATGTAGTCTTTCACACTCAGTACTGGAGTTAGATTCATCAATGGTAGTATTTACAGAATTACAGTTGCCTCTGTATTTCAGCATATATTAAACACCAGAAATTTTAGTTTCTCCATAACAAGTACCTGTATGATATTAATTATTAGTTTTATTATCTTTGAAGTTATGCTGACATTATTTCTTTTACACCACATGGCATATTTTTAATTTCTACCAGTGCAAACGAAAGGCAACTCAAATATTCTATTTTTCACTATATATTCAATAAAATGTTCTCCCACTGTCTCAAATCTCTATCTGTAAGTTAATGAACTCATTACATTTCCTATAGGAATGCTGGAATAACCTTGATGTTCTGATTTTAATAACTTTTTTAAGCCTCCATGGAAATTAAAACATCTCTGGGGCAGTCTTACTTCTGCTGAGTTCAGGTTGAAGTTGGATATACTTCCTTACAGTCAGAAGAACTATATCAAAAACCAAATTTCCTCATTACTGTTGTTTGTATTGCTCTAAGAATTACACAAATTAAATGCACATGTTCTGAAAAATCTAAAAGGTATATCTTTCATATAGTACTTTTGTAGAAAGCCATATACAAAAAGCACTAATTTTCAGGAATGCTTTATAAGTTTCAGCAGTTAACATATGTGCCATTCAGTACATTTCATTTTGCAAGTATAATACAAACTCTTAAATCCTGTTCCTCTGACAAAGATCGAAGGAATAGTTTGATAGTGAACACTTAACATATATGTACCCAGACAATAAGGGCTTAACTGAATATCTATTATGGTGGGTGCATAAATCCTATACACTCCTGTGGGCTTACACTGGGACCACAGTGAAAATAAATTTCTGAATAACAACAGCTATCCCTTAAAAATACCTGTTGCAAAGCAAAATCAACTATGGCATATTCACAAATTCCTTATGTTAGATAAGAAGAAGAGAACAATTAATGTAAAACTAACCAAACAAAAAAAATATCTTTATGTCACTTATAGAGTTAATTTGGTAATAGAATCAGTAAACTGGAAACCTAGAAAACATATTGGAAAATAGACCTTATTTAGGATAAGTCTGTTTATATAGGTATTTTAACCATGGATTAAGCTCTTAATGCTCCACTGTGCCAGAGTATAGGTCTTCTCACTATTGTGCATATATTTCATTGCTACTCCAGAGGTAAAGTACAATGGCTTTAGAAGTTTTAGAAGTCACTTTGAATACATTTCTATTTAGATTAACTTTAACAATCTCCAAGTTCTAAGTAATCTCTTAAACTGTCCTTTGTGAATTGCAGCAACTTGAGAGTCAGTAACATACAGGGAATACACAAAACAACAGAGGTAGTACTTCTAGGAGTTATATGGATAGTGATTAAAGGGAAGGAGTTTGATATATCCTATTCTTCTGGGGATGATAATATTTAACATGGTAGTTAAAAGTAATACTCCTATTTCCAAAATTAGTCATACATGAAAAGTTAGTCTCTTGGTTTCAGCTGAATTTCAAATCCTATCCAATAAATCTTGGACAGTAAAGGAGAATAATCTCCATTCCTCTTATCTGATAATCAAGTTGTTCAGGAAAAAAAAAAAATCTCCCTTCACAAAATCTTAGAGCAGTTCTATAGTTTGTTGAGTATTTGAGGAATGAGTTTGTACATGATTACAAGCTTAAGCAGAGTGCAATCACCTGGGCAGGGAATTTGTCTATGAGCAAAGGTTACTGTTTATTGACCCCATCAACAGATGTAATAATTTCATTCTTTTGTACAACTTGAATGGATCCCCTCTCTTAATGCACTTAATTGTTCCACAGACTTATCTTTCAGATACTTAATTTCACACAGAAGGAGTCCAATACAATTTAGAAAACACTTTTTTCCCGCTTTTGCCTTCTCAACAGGCATTTTTCAGGTAAACCAACTGAAAGCTAAGGACACGTTAGAAGATTGTTGGCAAGGTACATAATGGAAGCCAAGAACCTAACCTCTGATTAAACAAGAAAAGCTTCCAATGTGTAGACATACCCTTCTATATATTATATTAATTTATTTCCTTATTTTTGATAATTTTGTTGGCATATGCATTAAAAAATAGTAATGAAATTAAGTCAGAACTACTGAACTCTAGCACCAATTTAGTTTTAAATGCATAGGTATCATATAGCAAATTTCTTAATGACCAGGGACTTTAATTCCCTTCTAGGAATGACTGAACATACTGTAAAAAAATAAGTATCTGAGAAGAACTGTATAAAAGTACATCCAGATCCTTTTCAGGGATATGAATTCTGAACATCACTATAAATTAATTTGTTCACTTTATTATTTTTCAGACAGAATAATTTTCTCCCCTTCCCACCCTCATGTATGGCAGAGAACAAATCTTTTTCCATTTCCATGAGAAAAGTTATTCTTGCCGGTCCCCTTGTTCTCATCAAAAAGGTTAGCAAAATACCAAAATATAACAAAAGCAAAGAAAAATAATACCTCAGTTATCCTGAAAACAAGTCCAAACCTCCTACTCAGAAACATCTGCAAAATTACAGCACAAAATGGTCCCATGATGAGAATTTTGAAAAGTAGAAGTGAAGTTTTAGTTTACAGAGAGGGAGGAAGCAAAAATGAAAAAAAAAAAAAAGAGAGAGAGAAAATCACCCAAACTTCTGCTTTATAATATGAAAAAAACCAACAAAGTAACTTGCAACAGAAGGTACATCAATTACATGGTCGGGGTTGGAAGGGATCTCTGAAGATCATCTAATTCAACCACTCTTCTAAAGCAGGTTCACTTATAGAAAGGTAAGTTATTCCTGTTCTAAAGCTTACTTTAATATTATATAGTTTAATAATAGTTTAAGAATGTACCTTAATTAATAACTTAGCCCTGAATGCATCAGGTGCTTGATTCAGATCCAGTGTGAGAACCCAAAAATTTTATGTCACACTGCTAAATAAATTAAAGAAACAAACAAACAAACAAAAAGTTAATCCATCAAAATTATTAACTTGGCCCTAAGATACCTACATTGTCACATAAGATTCTAGATAGAACTTAATCCTTAAAGCACTTCACATTTAACTATTATTATGCTGTTTTAATGAAAGTATTACTCAGAAGCCACTGAGGAGAACAGGCTGCTAGTATGTACACAGTGTGCCCAATCAAGGCGGCAGACAAATGTGGTTCTGGCGACAGCTTAGGTTAAATTCCATATTTTTAATACATTGTAATATTTTGCTACTGACAAACTAAAGCCAGAATTTATGCTCTCTTTCCAGAAGTGGTCATTTAAACCACCCTCCACCCACCTGCCCTTCCTCCTCCCTCCAACAAGAAGAAGAAAGAAAAAAATCATCAAACTTGATAAAAGGAGCCTTAATGCTAAGGGAAATCAGGTTAGTGTATGACAGCCAGATGTGTAAAAATTACAAAGATGTATATGATGAACAAAAGTAGCATCCAAGAATGATAATGCAGATGCTTCATAAGTGTCTTGCTTTATCATGCAGCAGTGGTATAAACAGATACAGCAGACATGGTATACAGTATAAAGCAAAATGCTTTTGACTTCTAATTTCTGTAACTGCAATGAAGTTACAGATATTAAAATACCACCTTAAACCACAGAGCTGCTATAGAATACCTGAAAAGGAGACACACACAAAAAAAAAAAAAAAAAAAAAAAAAAAGGTGTTCTAATAACTAACTAACTAAGCACTTCAAAGTAAATACAAAAACACAAAAATACTTTATGTGTGGTATTTGGTACCTGGGACATTGCAAACAGGCTGGTTTTGTCTTAATTTTCTGTTTCTGCAGACTGTACTCTAAAAAAATAATTGCTCTTGGATTCAAAGAGAAAGTCATCTGCAAAGTTCATTTTAATGACAGAATGCACATTGTTCTTTCAGTTTTTTTATGTTTTCGTTTATCTTCATAATGGAAAACATCTCTGGAATGCCAGGATTAAAATATTTAGAATGTTATTTCTAGCCATCATTACCTACTGACATGAATATATGGTTCTAGTTACACTTCCATTTGCAAATGAAATGTAAAGTTTCTAAAATGAACATTATGTACATCAAATATGTTGGAGTAATAATTTAAGCATTCTCATATTTGAAGAAAACCTGTGAAAAATATAAAGTTTTAATTTTCCTGTGTTCTAACTCTCAAACAATTCCTAGCAGCAATGTTTTTTACATCATAACCACAATTTTATCTTGTTCAACACTTTCTATTCGAAAAGGTGCAACTTCAGTTATTTAATTCTAGATTCTTTTAATCCCTCACCCCAAGCTCTGGGTACATAGCTATGATTACAAAGCATACCTTTTGTAAGTGAAAAATAGCTGCACAATAAGAAATTCATTCTCCACCCTTAAAATGTGCTTTCCTCTCCTTCTCACCCCTCAAAACTCAGAAACTGTTTCACAGACTTCCCGCCTTTAACAAAACTGATATTATAGCTCCCTTTTGTCAATGGCAATTGTGTGCATTGCTGGATGAAATGAGTGGTGTTTGTCAGTCTCTCCTTTGCCCTCACCAGCCCTTCTATGTGTATGGCAACACTTTATCAAATGAGAAAATACTGAAATTTCTTCCCCTGACCATGGATTTCTGTTATTGAAACAGACAGTCTCATACACTGTTACCAAGACATTCCTTGTTCTCCTGAGAATGTTTAACGTTTAAGTCAGCAACAATAAGGATCAACAGAAAAGAAAGGAAACATCCTGTCCTCTCCTACCCAGTCCTCTCCTGGTTACCCACCAAGTGCAACTTCAATAGATTTCATGCTAGATCTCTAACACATTAATTTTCTGTTTTCTACTTAGAATATTTACAGGCTTTTTCCGTTTTAACTATACTCACAGCCCACATAAATATCCCTCCAGGTATACAGGAATGTAGTGCACTCATGTAGTTCACTGGTATTCCTCCAGGAAAACACCAGTAAGAATACCTTATACTTTGAAATCCACACAAGTATGCTCACAAAAGTATGTATATCTCTTCAATCAGTGCTGTTGTGCTCAGCCGAAGGTGCCCTAAAGGTCTTTTACAAATTATTTCTGACTGAATGAAGCAACCACGAAGAACAAAATCACTTCCAAGCTTTGATCTGGTAACTCAATCCCCACAGGTGTCAGAAGGACTGATATGCAATACTTTTTGAACTTAGGTATATACAGGACTGCCCTATGCCTCACTGGGGATATCAGTAAACCTCAGGATACAAATACAAGTTTGCCTTTACAAAAAACAGCAAACAAAAAACCTGTGATACACCATATGGATATTACATACTGTGCATATGAGAAGGCAGAAATAGAACAGTTTTGCTGAGCCTGAGAAGAACCACACAGAATTCAATACCACCACATAACACAAGCAGGAAGTAATGAAACAGGGTCTCCATAATTCATTTTATCAAAGGTTGAGCTAGGATTCAAATAACAAAAGCACTTGAAAGACAAAAAAGGAGGGGAACTTCACGCAACAAAAAAAAGACTTTTGAAAGACAAAAAGGAGGGGAACTTCAAAATTGCATTTACCGGTTGAATTCATTATGGTAGTTTCTAAATAAAAAGGAACCTTTCCCTTTAAATACTCCACAGTTCAGTAATAATCTTTGTTATCTGTCTTAGCTATTCATGGTGTCCTTATTAACATAGGATCTCATTAGCCCCAAGGCACTACTATAATGTTAGATTTTTGCTAATAATCCATTCAACAGAGTTGGCACAGGGCACAGAGGCATTCTAGTCTGATTTTTCAAAGCCATTTACATATCCATCTGAAATCAGTGATGTGTAAATACATTTGAAGATCTGAGAAAAGTACTACCCAAAATCACTGCAAAGGCTATAGGGTGCTGGAAGCACCAACTTCACAAGTCCAAGTTGGTGCTTAAGAAATTGATCTTTTTATCATTGCCATATGGATCTTCTTTATTATCATTGCCAAATTGAAGGTAGCCCCCTAGTTTCTGTGAAAGTTTTACATTCATTTGGTCAAATTCCAAATGAATAGATGACACTTCTGAGTATACAAACCAGTTACTTTGTTTCAGCATCTTTCCAGCAACCATCCAGCTGTGTTTCTTAGCCTTGGGTAAATACCAGGCAATTCCAGGTAGTTCACCTCCTCTGCAGCAAGAGAAGCATAAGGTACTTCAAATTTAACCTAGAAAAGTTTTCACACATAAAACCTCTATCTTAAGTAGCTGACTACCTACAATTTCACTATCTAATACAACAACACATCCATATGGTCAAACTGTAATTTCAGTTTCTACAGAATTTAAGAGACTGATGATGGAATAAAGTTTGAGCTTTGGGTAACAGCCTGCATTTGTCAGGAACCTCTGATGCACATATCAGCCCTGTTTTGTGATTTCAGTCAGATGAGTTCATTGCTGACATAGCACTGGACTGCTCTGTGGATATTCACCAAATTCTATCAAGTTAGGAGGAAAGGCCCAAGACCACAGAGGTAAAGAGGTGATGAACTCCCACAAGGGATTAGTTCCTAGAGAGAAGTCAAACACCTAAATACTCTTTTGTCTATCAAGACCCAAACTACCAAATGGAGTAATTGTGGTCTACCCCCTAGCTTAAATAAACACCAACTGAAACTTGTCACATATGGCACCTAATTTCGTCAAAGTCTTCCTGAAAAGTACCAGGTTAGAAACTGGAATAAAATGAATCAGGATAGAAGTGGTGCTTTTTTTTCACAGTGAATTAATTGCCATTTTCAGAGCAATTGGAACATTACCAAGGATAAAAGATCAACACAAAAGACTGCTACAGAGAGACCTTCTTTCATAAGCCTAGTAGGAGCAAGCATCTAAAGGAGAGGTTGGATGCATTTACTGGATGTACTTTAGCAAGCTTAAATACAGAAACAGTGAAAGAACTTTTATAACAATTTATATAAGCTCAACAGTGATTGCATTTTAACAGCTGCTTCTGGTCCTCTGGGCCACTGCACACTAATGGAGTCAGGGTTTTTTCTGCTGAAAGAAATGATTGAATTGTTCACATAGAGTACCTTAAAAGGTGTCAGTATGAGCAGCTGGAAATTTAGGATCTGACAACTTCAGCACTGGGAAAATAAATAAATAAATAATTTTTAAAAATAATCATCACTTGTTTACATTTCCCTGTGGGGGTCAAAATTGAGAAGTTAAATTCTGGCAGAATCCAGGAATTTTCTACAACCAGACAAACATTTAACTTCAACAAATTGGAATGAGTATCTACTCTCATTGTTTTCTGTGTAAAGTCAACCTGATGGCATGGGATGTTTGTACCATTTTGAGAGCCAGAGGTCACTGATGATTAACAGTGACCTATGTTCAGCACAGCATCATATTCCTCTCTATAGTTTGTACATTGCTTATTAATAAAATACAGCTACTACTTTGGGTAGTTGGAGAGACTATGCTACATTTTGGAGGGTTATATGGAGCAGGAAACGGACCAAAGTTCTTGCTTTAAATGTAACCCCCAGAGACCCCTATTACTTAAGTGATAATTGCCTACATGGTAGTATAGTTCAGTTCTGAAGACTAATATTTGTGTTGTAGCAAACAGAACCTTGAGGCCTCTCTAATCACTTGGGTCTGTCTCACTTTCATATCTTAGACAAAAGGCCTATGACAGCACACAGCATGCCAAAAGTACATTGAGATGACACATTTGCCAATAGATTTTGCCATGTTGGAAATTGCTTTGTAGTTATTTAGATCATTGCACTTTCTTTAGCAAAATTTTAGGCAGTAATGATCCAGGAGCATGTCAAGATCTGAATGCTAAAAAGCAGCTGTGAAATACCCTGCCCATCACCTGACTAATGCTTAATGCCTATGATGTTGTAATCATTGCTCTATGTGTATGATATCCCAGTATGTATAAAATGGAAAAAGTGCATCTCTAGAGCAGATGGTGTCAGATTTTCAACATGTAGCTCTTGCTGCTCATTTGAGAAATCGCTACATGATGAGCAGCTTGACAAATGCCTTAGGTGTCTGAAAGGGAACTTCTGATACTCCATAGGAAATCTGGACATATATTTACTTATTTATTCCTGAAGCATAACAAAATGGTTCAGAAGATTCCTCTGAATGACAGAATGCTAAAAATGGCAGCTGTTCACCTCCAGATGAGTATCAGTGATGCTTTAGTGCTGCATTGGGGTGTTTGTAGAGTCGTCTTTGTAGAAAGATATCTTGTGACCCAGTCTCTTCTTTCAAAGGCTTGAGGGTCTTTTTAAAAGGGAATTTACCACCACAGTTTGACTATCAGAGATGACAGATTATAAAATAAAGAGAATGACATTCCAAATTACTTTGTTTGGTGGTGTAGACTTGTTTTGCACATATAGGGTATTTCCAAATAATTAATACCCTATGAGTTACTCAGACATAAGGAATCACTTTATTTGTTTTATGACTGTTTTAAAATGGTTTACTGTTATGTGTCATAACACCTTTTATCATTAATAGCTTATCATTAATCACAAGAAACTGCAGACACAGTTTACTCTAAAATGCTGCTGTTTACTATATTAGAAATGCAAATCGTAGTCATTCAATCATCAGCTAATGTATGAGTTAAAGGAAAGTTTTCCTTCTGCTAGGATGCTGAAGAAAAGCTTAATATTTGGTTTAATATATAAAGTTAAAATACAAAAGGCAGGGAAAACTTAAGAACTTGAATTAAATTCTGGAAATTTTCCTTCCAGCACATACATAATCTGTTATGATCCTTAGTGACTTTGCAAGGTGCTCTGATTCATTGAAATTACAGGTGAAAATATATACTTCCCTATCTGTCTTCACTGCATAATTCTTCATTGCAATAAATTTTTACAGTATTAAATTAATCGTTGATAAAGTTTCCAACGTTTTCAGAATCTGAGGAAAGAGAATATTCATAAGCAGGAGCTATCTGAAGCCAGAGAATGAACCTAAGTCATTCTGATACTTTTGTGACAGGTAATCATATTTACAGGACTAGATAATACAACCTGTGTTTTGTTGACAAAAACTGTATTTAGTCTCAGCCATAACCAAAGCTACAAATTATGAAAGAAATGTTTTATAAACATGTGATTAAAACATAAGATAGAATAAAATAAGCACTACCAAAGGTAGAGTAGGCCAGACTTTATAGAAAGCCTTTATTCAAAATTATTTTCCCTGCAAATAAAGAGGACCATATCTCTTTGGATTTCAGTATAATGTTGCATAGAAATATACTTACTAGTTCAGATGGAAAAATGATTTAATTTTCCAGACAAATGGAGTAGACCTTATATCTTTAGGTTTAGAAGTAATATATCACGTTTCATTAAACTTTTAATGCAATTACACATTTAAGTAAAGTGTTTCAACTGTGATGGCAGAAAAAAGTGTGACACAAGGTTATGAGGCATCAAAAATGCACAGGAGGTTGGGTACAGGAAGAATGGACATCTGGGACTGGAATAATAGAAATGGAAGAATCTCAGCAGCAAAAATTAAAGGTCAAAAGAAAAACAAATTAAAGGAATTTATTCTATTAAAAAATCACTAATTGTTAAAGACCTAAAGACAGTGTACCATCCAACAACAGAATGAGTAAGACTGTTAGTGTGATTCAAAGTGGAAAAGAAAGATCAATCCTAGTTCTATCTGGGAAAATGCTTCCAGAGCAGTAAGAAAGATATTTTTCAGTAAGGGTGACAGAGCTCTGGAACAGGCTACCTGGGGATGTTGTGGAGTCTCCTTCTCTGGAGACACTCAAGACCCGCCTGGATCTGTTCCTGGGTGACTTGGTCTAGGTGATCCTGCTCTGGCAGGGGGGTTGGAGTCATGATCTTCTAGGTCCCTTCCAACCCCTAACATTCTGTGATTCTCTAAGATATATGTTAGCAAGAAGTATATATGAAATGTACTAAATTTTTTTAAAATTTTTAAAAATTAACAAATAACTTCAAGAAATCATATTCTTGATTGACAAATATCTTTCTAAATGAATGTTTAGATGTTTGTAACTAATGTCTAGAGGAAAGGAAATCTCTTCCTATTATTTTGAAGAATCATCTGACTATGAATGCAATGTAGCTTCCTCAGCATGAGAAGGACTTCGGGATTACATAGCAGCACAGTGTAATTCTGGCAAAATCCTAGACACATGTATTTCTTGAATCACAGCGTACTCAGTAAAGATCTGGTGTCAGTCCTGGATCAGCATCCAGTCTGAATGCTTCTCCCTTCCAAGAAACTTGAAGAGGTTCAGACAATTCTAACTGACAGATAAAAGCAGATTTCACAAACAGTCTCTGCTGCCTGGGCCTTCTCACACCTTACATGATATGCTATTGGCTACTGCAAGAAAGATTTTTCTTTTGGAAATATTTTGAGGGTACAGTACATGTCTAAAACAGTAGTGAATTAATTTTAAAAAAAAAAATTTAGAAACTTATTCTAAGGCATATCTACACAAGAGCATATTTGCATAAAGTGTTTCTAAATGCACCGCAGCTCCTGAATGAGTGAACAAAGCAATTCTGGTACTTAACATTTAGATACTCCTTTATACCTTCATCACGTTTTATAAATATTAAGTCTTCCATCTACATGAAAAAACATTCTTTCATTTGCCAGCTTTCCATTATGAAGTCACTAACACTTTTATGAGGTTTCTAGTCCCAAGCTAGAACAACCTGTCTGCCTAACAATCTGTGCTATCATGGCAACTAATTTAGAAGTGTAGACCACCATTAAGTACTGATTGTTTCACTAATGTAACATCATACACTCAAAGACTTCAATATCTGATTGACAACTGAAAGGTTAAGCATCATTCTGTAGCTTCCTATATAACCAGATCATTTTTAGCTCAATTAGAAGTTGTAAAAACTGTAGAAAATTTGCTAATTTCCATAGTAGATTTGAGAAATATCAGTTGCTGTAGCTGGTACCATATTCATACTTGAGATTACCTGAGGTTTTTTTCAGCAATCCTCTAACATCCAATTAATTTAATGTGCATTTCTGTGTTTTTTCCACTTCTGATCACTTCACCAAGTCTTGCCATAGGGCATTAAATAATGGTCTATCCATAGGCAGTGTTACAATGCAAAAGAGAAATTAGTATCATAAGCAGAGACTGATCTTACTGATTTTTACCAGGTTACACTGTATGACCATAATGAGAATATTATCAGATAACCAGAAAAAAGGTCAAATAGAAATTTTTCAGAATTTAAAGTTTATAATCTGCTAACACTTAGGAGATTTTGACGCCTGACCTCTTCTTTGAGAACTACATTGAGCAATATAGAAGCATTTATTAATTTGAGGATGATTTGTATATTACAGATGCATGATAATGTCTCCAGCTTCATATGCCACTCCAGCCCATGAATTCATACTACTTTTTCCAAATCAGGCAAGCCAGGAATGACCATATTAGGAAAAGTCAGCTTATGCCTGTAGACGACCTAAATCTGTCTTTACAACTAATTGAAGCATGATTCCAGGAGACTGTTTGTGCAGAGAGACAGTGTAATATGACCTCAGATAATTGCCATTATACCATTTTTCTATTCGCATTCCGGAACTGGTCACCAGGGCATGAGCTGTTCTTGGCTATGTGATCCCATACCATTGCACACTGACACAAGCCAGTTCAGATTTACACAAGGAAATCTTTGTGGTTAGAACCTGTATTTCTGTGGATTAATCTACAACTATATTTAAAACACTGAAAATCAAAACCCTGTTCCTCATGCCTGTGGGAAGAGAATAACATGCATCTTCATCTGGTTGCCTTTATAATAACTACAGTTCCTTGCAGGCATACAGAGAATAACAGTCAACTAATAATCTTGTTGATTAAAAGCAGAGGCCTATGTTAATGAGCGGGAAGAGCCAAATTGTGCTTCCATTCTTAACCATGTCTCGTTTAATGATATCAGAATACAACTCAAGGTATGATTCACCTCACCTAATTTAACCATCTACAAGTATAGGTATCTATTTTACAATAGTCAACTAGATTATCTCTAAAGTAAACAGAGAAAATTAAAAGGATCTTCTAATATAGTATCTAAAATATATATGGTAAGTGCAGTCTAGATGTGCATCTCTTTCCACTAGTGACTGGGATTAAATGGCTCAATGAATCAGATGCCCTTTATTCTATCTTTACTAGACTACTCTGCATCTAGAGCTACTCAATAGTCAGCATAGGAAGATAAGCATATGACTCATCACAATATTTTTCTTCAAAACTGATTTTGGAATAAGATAAATCACTTCTGAAGTTGCCTATGTATCTCCACTGACTAAAAGAACCAATCAGAAAAAACTCCTATCAAAAGTAACTCATACTACTTAGAATAAATGTCATCTGTGCACATAGATATTGGAATTTATTAAAGCAAACAACTGTAAATTGCTTTAGCTAAATTTTAGTGTTCATTATGATCAGGATAAACTAGCAGTACTAGGAGAACATCAAGAAGCCGAGTAAGACAAATATATAGACTGTCCCATCTGTTTAAGACCAGCATAAGAAATTCATTAAAATACATGCTAGCATATGATTACAGAATCACAGAATGATAGGGGCTGGAAGGTACCTCTGGAGAACACAGAATCCAACCTCCCAGATAAAGCACAGTCATTTAGAGCAGGTTGCACAGGAAGCACCCAGGTGGGTTTTGAAAATCTCCAGAGGAGACTCCACAACCTCTCTGGGCAGTCTGATCCAGTGAACCATCATCATCAAAGGAAATAAGTTTTTCCATATGTTCAGATGGAGCTTCCTATGTTCCAGTTTGTGCCTGTTGCATGTTGTCCTATCACTGAGCACCACTGAAAAGAGACTGGCCCCATCATTGACACCCACTCTTTAGATATTTATAAGAGTTAATAAGATGCTTATAAATAGGTAATCATCATCATCTCTAACTTCAGGCTAAACAGACACTGGTCTCTCAACCTTTCCTCATAAGATAGATGTTCCAGTCTACATATGTAACCATCTACATAGACCTCTGCTGAAATCTCTCCAGTATGTCCGTGTCTCTCTCAAACTGGGGAGCCCACAACTGAACACTTTACTCCTGATGTGGCATCACTAGGTCAGAGTAGAGAGGAAGCAGAACTTCATTGAGCCTATTGACCACACAGTTCTTCATTCAGGTACCATTGGTCTTCTTGGCCACAAGAGCACATTGCTGGTTCATGGTTAACTTGTTGTCTACAGTATTATTAGTCCAAATTTATTCGGACTGCTGTTTATTTTCTTATAGAACTACAATTCTGTGACACAGCAGTAAATTAGACAATAGCCATGCTGAACTGCAGCAGCACAACTATTGTACCTTATAATCCAGTGATTACTGGGACACATGTTGTGTATCCAAACACCTGTTCTCCTTCAAAGAAACTCAGTCTTTATTTTTGGCATGAACACTGACATTTATATTGATGAGCAAGCTGAGCAAACACACAGTGTGAGCAAAGCATATTTTGCTAAGAGAGCACACACTGTCACTAAACTACATACTTGTCTTGCAAGATAAGGGAAGATTTGTTCATGAACATAATAAAAAGGAGCCATTAAAACTAACACAAATTTTATAAAGGAAAATATCACAGAGTTACTTTTCCTTCCAATTACTTAGTTTAGTTTATAATTTTCATTTGGCTTTTCCTCTGTATGTTTTAAAGAAGTTTTTATTGTTGCATAATGGCAGCTATGTGAAGAATGGTCACACATACCTAGGCAATGAAAAACTGAAAGATGCAGATCATTTACCAAATACCTAGACTGTGAGTCAATATATTTTTGGATGCCTCAAATTTTACCAGTGTGTGATGGAAATTATGAAAATTGAGGACAGCAAGGTTACTGCTGGTAAATTACGGCTTAGAATTAAATGATTCAAACCTTAAAGCAGTACAATAGGAAAGAAAGAGGCAGTCATTTACAGAGTCTAAATTTTAAAATAATAATATTTAAAAAAAAAAAAAAGAAAAGAACAGATTTGAAAACTAGTTTGTTTGCAACAATGGGATGAAAAAAAAAATGATCTGTTATCTTAGCTTGTCAGAAGTTGTCCGTAAGTCTATTTAGTGACCAAAGAGACTTGTCTAATTCATTCACTGTTTCTATCACTTGACATGATATGCTGTGTTTCACAGATGGAGAGTAAACATGCCAAAAGCTGATATTCTAAGCAATATTTAAGTTAGAGACATATTTTTTTGAGCAAACTCAAATTTGGCTTCTCATTTTAAGAATATACCAAAGGGCATGTGGCTCGGCCAGTCTCCAAACTGGCTGTGATACCTAGGAAGAGTTTACCTCAAACTGATTCTTTCATACGCTCAGCAGGCAATCTGAGAATGGTAGTAATATTTTTGGAAATCCTGGTTTTGATCCACCATAGAAAAAATAAAAAGTAATGAGTTTAGCAGCTTTAAAACAAATGCTGCTGGAATTATATCCACAAACCAGTTCAGTGTAGAAATATTTTCTTGTTGGCTTAAACTCTTTAGCTTTTATTGAAAAGGGAAAAATATTACCATTCATTTATACCATAAAAGGAAAACCTACAAATTCAATAAATGTTTGTCTCAAAGCCATATAAATATAAATTGCTCTTTCTAATGTAACATGCTAAATCAATCCTTTGATCAACAAGCGGTTT
Organism: Ceyx melanurus; assembly: GCA_024611195.1. Taxonomy (NCBI): domain Eukaryota; kingdom Metazoa; phylum Chordata; class Aves; order Coraciiformes; family Alcedinidae; genus Ceyx; species Ceyx melanurus. Next base: position 157,947 of record JANHGL010008598.1, read on the forward strand.
TTCCAAAATAAGAATTATCACCGCCTAGGCTAAATTTCATAGCAGGAAGAGGACTAATTTCCACAACAGTTCAGGTGAGGGCTCAGCTGCATGGGTCTAATTGTGTACTTTCTCCCACAAATAATGACAGTTAAACAATACAGAAAATATTATTTAACCTATCTTTCAAATTTCTCTAAAGAAAATAACTTGGCAAAGTTTCACTATATGTCTATTTCAACTATTGTAAAATAAAACACACAAACAAACAACAAACCAAACACTAAAAATAACCTATGTAAATTAAAAAAAAAATAATTTAAAAGTAGAATGTTTCTAAAGATGCATAATCACTCACTTGGTAAATTAAATCCTCTGAACTGTCTGAATTCAAATTGTCTGAAGGAAAAGGCAAAGAAGAAATGAAACTCTCAAGAAGATAGGCCAGAAACTTCTACCATGGAATGGAAGAGGACCAGTGTCAACATGCAGAGTCTGTACTATCAACTATTCAACTTAATATTATCAGTGAATAATTATTAGCAAATGTATATTTTTTTTTTCTTCTGCATATTTTCAGTATTTTTAACATTTACTCTTTCCAAATCTGAGAGGCCAAAGAAGTTCAAGTAGGGAACAAGTACCCAAATACTCCAGTGACCCTCTATTCATTCAATCCCACTATCCCTGAGGAGAAAAGAAGAAAATAACATCTTCCAGGTTTGCAGAACAAGTGATAAGCAAAGGTAATGAGCTGGGACAAACAATGCCAGGGCACAACTGGATATCCAAAAGAATTTGTTCTCTGCAACTCAGGCTAGAACAGATTGGGGCAGAATCAGCAGGTTCATGGGTCAGGATGACACCAATATCTGAATATAAGCCCATGAACTCTTTGTCACCACCCACTGTAATGCAGATTCCCAAACTAGTGGTGTTTTAAACCCAAAGCTAATACTCAGATGTAACATTGGCTTATTTACTTTTTTTTTTTTCTATTTCAACCAGTGTTCTAAGTTGGCATTTCACATGCAATTCCTTCATAGGAATTTTAAAAGCAGATGATGTGAACATTTTATTATTCAAATAAAGATTCTAAGTCAATTTGTCCAAAATACCTCTACCTGTGGTCATAGAAGGGAAGAAAAGTATCACTTCAAAAGCAACTGATAAAGACAGACATCTGCCAAAATGTATTTTGAATACCATATGTTAAATATAGATAACTCTAATTCCAAAAGTGTTTCATACCCATTGTCTTCTCCTACAGGTTTTCCCTGGAAGAGGGTATTCAAGACTAATTTTGACAAACCTGAATTCAGTACCTTGACTGATAGAAAGCATAATGAATCTTTTAACCCATTCCAAAAAGAAAAACTTGTAAGTATGACCTAGTAACGATTTTCAATTATGAAGGGTGTTTGCCAGATTCTGTCTAGCGTTTTTTACTTGCCTTGTAGCTTACACTCACTTTACATTTTTTACACTGACTGTAGTCATACTAGACATATTAGAATAATTAATCAGAATTATTATTCTAACACTGGTATTTTGTGAGTTTCTTCCTCTCACCAAATTTTAACTTTTCCCTTAATGCAGTAATATAAGTGGTATCAGCAACCAACAAATTCCAGCACTGCAATGTGCTGATTACGAAGTGTTACTAACATTTTTCATATCATTAATTTTCTTTATAAAATTCTGTCCAGACTCATATATTTACTGGGAAAGAATTAAAAAAAAAAAAAAAAAAAAAAAGAATGAGTGAATGAGTGAACAAACAAAAGAAAGAAAGAATGATAGTTGCAAACAGAAGACATCTGAGATGACATTTTTTAGGGCAATTAGAGAATTTGATACCTGTGAGAAACAGGTCACATCAGTGTTACCTTCAGGGGGATCACTGTAGTGTATTTCCACTATCAGCACTTCTCTAATATTACTGTAGATTTTCTGGAAAGAAAAGCAATAAATTAAATAATCCTACATTAGACAAAAGAAGCAGAGTACAATAAACTTGTTAACTCAGTCCCCTGTTCTGTTCATCTCATATCCTGAAGGTAACTATTATCTATCTCTTTTCTGAATCAGCATGCCATCTGGAGCCATGAGCTGACCAAAAAATGCATTTTCTGTTCTGCTGAAGAGGCACTATTCACATTGCTCTGAAGCAATCTCAACATTTGCATTTTAAAGCCCCTTAGAGAAACTGACTGTGAATAAAAAACAGTACTCAAATCTTTGAAAAATGCCACTCATATTTCTTGACTTTTTATGAAGTTATACAGTTCGTTATAAGTAAATAATTTCATCTGGGTTTAGTTAATTAAAACAGGTTTTGTCAAGAACAGTGGGGTTTGTTCCATTCAAAGTTTAACTAATAGATTTGTAATTGGGTATTTCTAACCATTGTATCCAGTATGCTCTATTCACTTAGAGGAGACTGAAGTTTCATTAAACTTTTGTTTGGTTGGTTTTTACAGTAAGATAGTAACTTCTTTTTTTTTTTTTCTTTTTTTTTTTTAATAAGAAAATACATAAAATAATGTATTTTGACTTTGGCACTAACCAATTTCCCCTTTAGTTCAATATAAGATTATATATTTTCTTACGTGAAGTGCTCCAAACAGCCTAGAAACCAAATTTGTGAGTGTCAATATTGTGAATCTAAAAATGGTATAAAACATTCTTAAAAGCCAATTATTCTACTGTATCACACACTGATAACACTATTTGCTTTACTTCTTAATTAATTTTGGTCATACTATAAATTCACTAAACATATGGCAAAAGAATTTGAATAGCACTATGATAAAAAAGTACAATTAACTAGTATTTTAATATGCAAGCCCATCAAATGCTTCAAATACCTGCTTGTCCTGAGTTCAGCTAGGATAGGGTTATTTTTCACAAGAAGCTGAGAAGGGCCACAACCAGGATAGACAATCGGACCAGACAATGGGATTTTGATACCATTCTGAGATCATGCTCACTATATACATGGGAGGGCTAGCCCTAGGCAAGTCAGAGCAGAGGTGAGGTGGTCCAGGCAGTGAGGGCTGCAATTTGTATCATTCACTTTATACATTATTTCATTAGCATTACTGTTATTACTGTTGTTTCTTCTCTCTTTGTGGTGTTTGATCAAATTATCCTTATCTCAGTCTACAGGGTTTTGCCTTTTTCTCCCAACTCTCCTTCCCACTGCATGGTGGGTAGGGGAGCAGTGAGCATGGCACTCAGCTGCTGGCTGGGCCTAAACCATAACACTGTATGGGCTTTTTACAGTCTAAGGGATTAAAGGGTGGGTTCCATAATGGAGTTAGGCATGGCAAAAACTTTCTGCTCACACACATGCCTCTCAAAATGACAAATGTGAACACAAAAGTGAGCCCCAGGGTCTGTGCACCTTGGCCCCATAGCAGGACAGCTTGAGTAATATCTGCAGAGGTTGTCCTTGAATTTTCCTGTTGGTACATTCTGGTCAAAGCTGACCTCTTCTTGCAGATTGACTTTCTGCTCTCAATATGGTCCCTGGGGCTAGCTCCAGTGAAAGGCAATAAATATTTGCCCAATCCTACAGAAAGGTACCTTCAGCTGCTTGAAATCCACATCTTCAATTCTATCCTGAGAGTATCTCCCTACAAACTTTCTTCAACATTCATCTAAAAAAAGATATCACATGACCCCAAAAACGTGTCTTTCCAATAAATACTCATTGACAAAAATGCCTGAAAAAAGCAGATTCAGCGCAGTGCTCCCAGAACTTCCATTAGATTGTGGCGTCTTATTCCCCTTTCACTTGTTGTCTCTACCTCAGTCCTCTCCCACATAGCTCTCTCCATGTGCCCTTTCCTTCATGTCATTATCTCCAGCTTCATAATCTTATAATTCATATTCTTTGAATATTCCTCTTTGTATATATATATTTCTCTAAATTCAATATATATGTCCAGACTAATGAATGAGCTGAGACTAGGTCTCCTATTGAAGGATGAGTACTGTAATCCCTTTGAGTTAGAAAAATGAGAGTTTTATAACATTGCTACATTGACATCCACTAAAAAGAGTAACTGTTTATGCCATTTTCAAAATATCAGATGCTGTCCCTGAATGTTAAGCATGTTCAGGGGATTTGGACACTCACAGAGTTTCAGTGCACAATCCACAGGCTTGGTTTGGACTTGGGTATCAAGACATGGGCATAGATTTGGACTGATAAAGACTTAGAATAAAACTGTCCATGACAGTTATAGAAATAAGGAGTTATGTATGAGTCACTCCCAACATCACATGGGCAGAACAGGTCAGTGATGCATAACACTTCATGAAGAATATTTTTATTTTATAGCTAATTAAGATTATATTAATCATGGAATCATAAAAATGTTTGGGTTGGAAGGGATCTTTAAAGGTTAGCTAGTCCAACTCCCCTGAAGTCAGCAGGGACATCTTCAACTAGAGCAGGTTGCTCAGAGCCCTGTCCAAGCTGACCTGGAATGTTTCCAGGGATGGGGCTTCTACAGCCTCTCTGGGAAACTTCTTCCAGGGTTTCACCACCCTCATTCTAAAAAAATGTCTTACTTTTTATCTAGTCTAAATTACTTTTTTAGTTTAAAACTATTACTTCTTGTCCTGTTGCATCAGGCCCTGATGAAAAGACTGTCCCCATCTTTCTTATAGGCTCTCTTTACATAGTGAAAAACTGAAGTAAGGTCTCCCAGAGTATTCTCCAGTCTGAACAACCCAAACTGTCTCAGCCATTCCTTACAGCAGAGGTGCTCCAGTCCCCTGATAATCTTCATGGCCCTCCTCTGGACCTGCTCCAACAGGTCCATGTCTTTCCTGTGCTGAGGACTCCAGAGTTAGACACAGTACTCCAGGTGAGTCTCATGAGAGTGGAATAAAGCAGCAGAATCACCTTCCTTGACCTGCTAGTCACACCTCTGTTGATACAGTGGTTGACCTGGAAGCCAAAACTTTGTACCAATCAAGTAGAAGAAATATTTTTAAATGGCCAACTCACTAGTCAGCACACCATCTGTATTCTAACTAAGAATGTCTATTTTCATCTCTTCATCTCTAGTCCTTTCATTTGAACACCTCAGGTTTACAGAATAAGGTTAATAATATCAGGCATTTATTATGTGTGCTTGCTAGAGAGAAAAAAGAATTGCTGATAAATTAAAGTAAGGTGAATGCTCTCTGGAGATGATCTATATTTAGTACACTGCAATTGAACATCAGAGATGAGAAAACAATGCACCACATTACAAAAGACATTACCTAGTACAAATAGACATAATATTTCAATGGCATTTCAAAGGACTATTAGAATCAGAAACAATTTAAATCAGTGGTTGAATGGCAATTTTTAACTTGCATAGTTCAGATGTTTCTCCTGGCAACATTTCCCTAATGTCATTATCACTTACTAAAATTCGATACCATCTACAATCTGAGCCTGAATTCCTGACACACAGCATCAGATTGGTAAATATTATGCCAGATTAAAGAGTAGCATGTTTTGACAATTATAAAGACAAACGTCTTTTCGGCAATGAAGAAGTCTCAGACAATATGTAAATACTTAAGCAGTTGTATGTAACTTGAACACAGGGGAAATAACTTAGATACACAGCCCTAAGAAACTGCAATGTCTTTGATTATGTATAATAAAGTTATGTATAAGATTATGTGTAATTTCAGGCTGTGATCCTCTCTGATCTCTAGCTCAGTGCATATGAGTAGAGCTGCGAAAGAGACCTCACATGTTTCTTCAAGCAACAGAGACACAATACTCTCTTGAGCCAGGATTCAATCCGCTGCTAGTGAAACCTACACTCCTTGGGGTGTAAAACTTCTCCGAGAGCTCAGTTCCCTAAGTTCCCATTCACAGATACTTCCAGTTCACAGACCAGCCTGATCTTACTAACTCCAGTACAAAGGTGCTTCTTGAAATTTGCTTTGTGCTAGTGACAATATTTTAATCTAAAGTCTCACTACAATTTTAACTGGTTATGATGCATTTTTTTCTTCCCTAGGCTGAAATTTTTCCCTAAGTTTTCCACCAAATTCTACCATATATCTGTGGTGGCTCTAGTTGGAATTATTTTTACATAAACAGATAAAGGAAGTGGAATATGTTCCTTTTAAAAACTTCTAAAAGCTTTTGAAAACTAAAACCTAAGGAGATAATATAATAATTCCTTTGAACACTCATATCACTGTTTTTTCATATTCATAGGTACATGCTACAGTAACACCACTTGGCACTGAGAACAGCAAAATTAAATGTATATAGTAATGTGACTTCTTCCCATCTGTTTGGTTTGTTTTGTTGTTTTTGGGGGGGTTGGTTGTTTTTTTTGTTGGTTGGTGTTCAGTTTTTGGTTTTGTTTGTTTTTTTTGTGATGTGTTGTGGAGAGTAAAAAAAATACAAAATAGAAATTCACACTTCACATCATCTTGGATAGGAATCAAGACATGATTTGCACTAGTTTTCATTTTGTTTGTTGGATACTTTCTTGATTTTTTTTCTTCCATTGTTCAGTAGAAGAATAATTAAATTTATTATTAATTTTCTTCCCTCAGGTGAATTTAAAGAATAAAAGAAGTAAAGCTAAAACATTATACAAGAATGTATAAAGGTAAGGCTAGTTGATACAAAAACAACAGATGATTTCATGTAGGGAGGGTAAAGGAGAGGATCAGATAAGGAAAATATGAAGCAAAGGGAATTCAGAAGGAATTTATTACATTATTTATAATTATTTTTGGCTAAGCATGGCTGTTGAAGTTTTACAATGCATCCTTAATTGTCTGTACAGGGCTGTTGTACTGGATCAGAACAAAAAACATCTAATGCAATGTGTTCTGATAGCAACAAATGGTAGTAAATATTAGGTAGTGGTCAAACTTGAAAGTTCCAAAGATGCAAGACTGCCACAGTTCCATGCCCTAGGTCCAACCAATAATGTTTTTGCATGTATTTCCAATGGGCACACGTACAAACACACCTATAGCACATACACGTGTGCACACAGCCACCTGCATGATCGATATAGAGAGAAACACATGGAACTCATGCAATAATGAACAGCACAATGGCCTCATCCAGTGTCATTCTCTCTGGCTGATCAGGATGAAAGTCCATTATTAGGAAATATATACATATGTACAATGCAAAACCCTCCAGTAGCTGGAGTCAGGCACCAGGGTTGCCTGGTATCTGACCTTTGGATCCACAGTATCTCCTGTGGCTAGTACCTAGACAATCTGAGTTGTCAGACACGGGTGCACATACAAACATGTCTCTCTGTTGACCTCCAAGACCTCATGGTATCTGCAACTCTTAGCCTGAATCCCCTGATCCCTACAATAGCCAATTCCCTCAGTCATCGCACTCACAGAATCTTACAGACATACTCACCTGGCTCACAAACCAATTCACCTACTCATCATCTAGTTCAGCTTGATATTCACTAATGATTATACGTTGACATAAGTCCATACTGCAGCTTCTAGCACCTTAGAAGCATGGGCCTAAACGACCCAAGGTTGCCACTGCACTTGCTGCACTTACTCATCTATACACACATATGGAACCAAGAATATAGCCCCTCATCCACAAAAAGAGTCAGGAATGAAATTTAATAAGTGTTACGGTTTGGAGTCAGGGCAACCCCCAGACCGATAACAGACCGCTCTCTTTTAACCCCCCTCCCTCCCCAAAGGGGAGA
>JANHGL010008598.1:173635-184722 GCA_024611195.1 Ceyx melanurus
TGGTCTAGATGATCCTGCTCAGGCAGGGGGTTGGACTAGATGATCTTCTAGGTCCCTTCCAGCCCCTAATTTCTGTGGTTCTGTGTGATTCTGTATACATGTATAGTTTTCTGTATTTTCCATATAGTGTATTGTATAAGGTGCCCGTAATTTTCCATAAAAACTAATGCATTTAGTGAAAATGTCAGGACATGCAAGCTCCTCAGTCTTTCTTGGTCTTAGTTCTTTCTCAGCCTCTCTACTGCTAATGAAAGAATGTATGTTCAACATTGTAATACAGTCTGCCTTGCTGATGCTTATTCAATGAAACCCTTAAAACTCCTAATAGAAAAGCTTCAAGGAAGAAGTTTAGCCAGTCTAGCATCTTTTTATCAAAATTCTGGAAGTCAGACTCATGATTTCTGCATCTCCACTCTCAGAGCAAACAACAGAGTTGTTGCTGCTTGGGGAAATAAGCATCAGCTGGACAACAAAGACAAAAGGTAACTTAAATTTCTAATACACTTCAGAAAAAAAGTCACAGTGTGGAAAACCACTTCAATAATCTGATTTCATTTGTCTTAACTTAGTATTTTTAATATTTTGATATCCTGATGTTGGTATTAGCTATGGAGAAGCAAACACACTGTAGAATACTGCTTATGCACTATATTACAATGGTACATTGTAATTTTAGTATTCTACCCTAATTTCCCGAAGAAACAAGACTTACTTCATCACATTGTCCTAATAACTTCTCTAATTTCAACCAAAACTGACAGAAGGTATAAAACATTGTAAAGACACTGTATTTCTGCAGGCATCACAGAGGTATTCCAGCAGATAAACAGATCTGATTAGTGCATTATTGGAAACATTTCCATTTACATCAAGGAGTTCAGATGTTCCAAATAAATTCCTAGTTCTAATACTCATGTAATAACCTTCTGATGTTTCAACATCAGACCAACCGTGACATGGAAACATTAAATATATCACTGTTTTAATACACAAACATTTATATGCTGTGAAGTTCTCTTATATATAAGTTTAGAAATTCAGTGTAGTATTTTATGTGCGTGGTGTAACAGGTGTTTGATGTTGAATGATGGTCTGTGAACTTGCTGATGATGCTCTTGATCCCATTGCCAATACCATTAATTAAAATATCAAATAGTACAGACCCCTGAGGGACACCACTTGTCACTGTTCAGGGCAATAGTTTTCAGGGTCCTCCTTTCTACACTTTTTTAAAATGGGTGTAACATGTCCCTTCTTCCAGTCCCCAGGGACTTCACCTGACTGCAAAGACTTCTCAAATATCATGGCAAGTGGCTTGGCAACTATATCAACCAGTTCTTTCAGGACTCTGGGATGAATCTCATCAGGTCCCATGGACTTATGTATGTTCAGGTTCCTCAGGTGGTCATGAACCTGACATTCACCTACAGTGGGAGGAAACTTCATCTTGGTCCACACCTTGTAGTTTAACTTGCAGTGTTGGGAGAGAGGTTGTCAGTGAAGACTGAGGAAAAAAAATGTTGAGAACCTCAACCTTCTCCTCATCCATTATTTCTAGCTCACTATTTTTCCTCTTCAGGGGGGGAGTATGTTTTCTTTGATCTTCCTTTTTTCATTGACATACCTGTAGAATCCCTTCTTGTTCTTCTTTACTTCCCTTGCCAAGTTCAGCTCCAACAATGCCTTGGCCCTCCTGACCTCATCACTGCCATAATTGGGCAGAATCCCTATACTCTTCCCAGGGTATTTGTCTCTGCTTCCACCAAAGAGACACCAACAAAGAGCTTTTCAAAGAGCTCTGTGATATGTTATCAGTGTTACTGCTGTATCATTTTTAAGCTCTTTTCATGTTTCTCAGCAGCAACTATCAAATATCTGGTATAAAAGTAAAGTTACAGAAAAGTAAATCTGATTTTTTTTTTTGCAAGATAACACCAAGATCTTGACATAAGTTTAGAAGTCATCCTTTGAATGTGACACAATATAGCAGGTACCTAAACTTGCTCTGTGTAAAACAATTTCCTGACAAAATAGCAAAAGTTTAGGAGACACTTGGATCACAATATAATGTCTAGCAGCTACCCTCTAAAATTATAATTATGATTTTTCTTCTGCTAGAAGTTTGAGCACTGTCAAGGCATGAACTAACACCAGACAAAACCTCTCACCCTCACCACAAATCACAGAAATCGTGGTAAGCAGACTTGCAACTACACATGCATAAGAAAAGATTTTGTTTATGACTGTAGTGTTTGCCAGCAGTCTATCATCAGCTATTTCTCCTGCATTAGTGTAATATTTGAGTTAATCCAGCTCTGTGCTGGATTAATTTATTCAAGGAAAATCTTTTGAATTGTTGGTTTGTTTGGGTTTTTTTGGCCAGAGAAGAACAGAAACTTTTGTTACAGAGGAGAAATACTTATTTGGTAAAATAAAGTTCTTAGTTTTTACTATTCTGTGCTTCCCTGTAGAAACACAATGAAAATACAAATTATCTAATCAGCATTCTCAGAAATTTAATATTCTGGCCTCAGTGCTGAGCATGCTCTGTAGTACTCAATAGACAAGAACTGTTGATATACAAAATAAAATGTCAAGACCAGAGCAGAATCCTTTCTAATCTAAGAACCATGGCTGTGAGCGGCAGCAAGCTGTGTTTTCTAGCACATGGCAGTGCTCTTCATCTAGACACACCAAGTCATTAATATATCCAACATTTTAAGTTCCACTACAAAATAGAGTTTGAGGGTCTCACTTGAGAACCTTATATGTCCTAATTAAAAAAAAAATAATATTGCACTCTCTCTTGTAACTTGAGACAAGTGTTACCTATAGTAAACAAAAGAAGGGTAGACTCTACAAGCAAAAAGTGCAGGGCTCTCTTACAACATGAGTGATCTTATCTTAAAGGCACCCTTGTGTTTCTTTGATTTGGCCCTTATGGTGACCAGCCTTTGTCCCCATTTCAGGAAATGCCTTAAGCTGGTCATTCATCACAAAAATAGGGGAAGGATGAATCACTTAACCTTGCAAGACCAAGAAACATGATAGCAGATTGTACTTCATTCTCAATTCTTCAGAATTCAGGTTGGAGAGATTCAGTCTCTCAACAAAAGCCAGCCACAGAGCTCAAAACACTCTTAATTTTATTCCATGTTATTGTAAAACAGTGCTGAATTGAACATGGAAAACAACTAAGAATAACTCGACTGTACCATTAATCCCCATTCCCCAAAAGGTTCTTCATTACTAATTTTAGAAAATAAAATTACTCAAATTAATCAACCTGTTTCATAGAACAGAATCATCTAGGTTGGAAAAGCCCTTTAAAATAAATTAAGTCCAACAATTAACCCTACTCTACCAAGTCCACCACTAAGCCATATCCCCAAGAACTACATCTATACAGCTTTTAAACACATCCAGTGATGGAGACTCAACCACTTTCCTGGACAGCTTATTCCAGGGCTTCATAACCATGTACAGTGAAGAAATTTTTCCTAATATTCAATCTAAACCTCTTGTGGCACAACTTGAGGACATTTCCTGTCGTAACAAGTGATAAGATGTGTGAGAAGAGACCAACCTCCCCTCGCTACAGCCTCCTTTCAGGTAGTTGTAGACAGTGATAAGGTTTCCCCTCAGAGTCCTTTTCTCCAGACTAAATAACGCCTGCTCCCTCAGCCATTCCTCATAAGACTTTTTCTCCAGGTCCTTCACCAACTTAGTTGCTCTTCTCCAGACCTACTCCAGCACCTCAATTGTCTTTCTTGTATTGAGGAACCCAAAACTAAGCACAGTACTCAAGATGTCATAGAATCATAAGGTTGGAAAAGACCTCCAGGATCATCAAGTCCAACCTTCTACCTGACACTTCCACAGTCACTAGACCATGTTCTTAAGTACCACATCTACTTGCCTCTTGAACATCTCCAGATATGGTAAATCCACCACTTCCCTGGGCAACCCATTCCAATGTTTAACTATTCTTTCACTAAATAAGTTTTTCCTCATACCTAATCTGAATTTCCCCTGACACAACTTGTGGCCATTTCCCCTTGTCCTGTCACTAATTATAAGGGAGAAGAGTTCAGCATCCACATCGCTACAATGTCCTTTCAAGGTAGTTGTAGAGAGCAATAAGGTCACCTCTCAGCCTCCTCTTCTTCAGACTAAACAAACCTAATTCCCTCAGCCTCTCCCCATAGGATATGTTCTCTAATCCTCTACCCAGTCTTCTTGCTCTTCTCTGTACCCTCTCCAGTACCTCCATGTCCTTCCTATATCACAGTGCCCAAAACTGTACACAGTACTCCAGGTATGGTCTCACCAGTGATGAGTACAGGGGCACGATCACCTTCCTACTACTTCTGGCCACACTATTTCTGATACAGGCCAGGATGCTGTTGGCCCTCCTAGCCATCTCACCAATGCCAAGCACAGAGGGAGATCACCTCCTTTGTCTGTTTGCCACATTATTTCTAATACAAACCAGGAAGTCATTGACCTTCTGGGCTACCAGGGCACACTGCTGGCTCATATTCAGCCACTTGGTGATCAGCGCCCTCCAAGTCCCTTTCTGCTGAACAGCTTTCCAGTTACTCTTCCCCAAGCCTGTAGCATTGCATGGTAGTGTTGTGGCCCAAGTGCAGGACTCGGCACCTGGCCTTGTTGAAATCCATATGGTTCACCAGCATTCTTTGGGCCCAGCCATCCAACTAGTGTTTTATCCAGAAGAGTGTGCACCCATCCAGGCCAAGGGCAGCCAGTTTTTTTCATGAGAATGTTGTGGGAAACAGTGTTGAAGGCTTTACAGAAGTCCAGGTAGACAACATCCACAGCCTTTCCCTCATCCACTAAGCAGGTTGTCTTGTCATAGAAAGAGCTTCCTTTGAGTAATGATGAAATCTCAGGAAGCTGTAAACACTAGCACAAAGAAAAAGTTGTATTTTCTGAGTAAAGTATATTAAATAGCTAGATTCCATACATTGCAAATATACATGTTTCAGTAATCATATAAGGCCAAACATCACAGGGTTCTGACTTCCTCAAAGAGACCTGGAAACTGGCTAGGGCTTATTTTGCTTATTATATCAGATATAACAGGGCAAAATAATGTTTTACTACATACTACAGAACTTTATACCACACTGATGTTTTCAAATTTAAGCTTCAAACTGAAGTTAATTTTCAACTTTTAATTATGCATTTAAGCAGCATTTGTCAATTGACTTTTGAAAAGATATATTAATGAATTTGGAAATAAAAATTGCATTAATGTGAAAAGAAGATTTTCAACAGAAAAATATGTACTATATATACTGTGGTAGAAGAAATGTAAACTGGAGAGGTTTAGTCATGAGAAGGGGCTCTCATTGATTGCTATTTTTATTTAAACTGCAAACCTGATCAGAGGCTATATGATCTTTAATGTACCCCAGCCTTCCAGACTGAAAATGCAAAATCCAACTATTCATAGCCTACAAGGAGTGAGATTTTCAAATCATTTGAAGATTTAGAGTCATGCATAAACATGCATACTTATGACCTTGCACATCACACTGGACAAGCACAAGTTCAATTCAGCTGAGAAGTCAAGTAGGTACATTAGCATACACTGCATTTGACCTAGTATATCCTGTCAGCACAGGCAAGTAGCCTTGGCCCAAACATTGCAACATGATTCATGTCTGTTCAGCCACAAGTACAGGCAGAGAATTATCTGCATACATCTGTGTCAGCACATAGAATTGGCACTTCTGAAAACCCTAGCTAAGGCTAACTTAGCTCCCACTTATCTTTCAAAATGCACTCCCACATGCTGCCTAAGTACCTCCCCAGGCTCCTGTATGCCCTTTGCCTAGCAGCAAAATTATTCTTTAGGATTGAACTTACTTTTAGCTCTTCCCAGCCTTGCCATCAGCAGGGAATGTGGCTAGTGGCAGCTACATATGGGCTTTGGACAATACAACATTAGACTCACACAGCACCTTCCAAGTTTGGGGTTATGCAAGTTTTCCATGTGTCCAAAAGAATCTTCAGTTATCATACTAATAACAACAATAAAAGTAATAAACTAAAAAAAATGTTACGAAGCAATTTAGGTATTTATCATAATGCATAAACATTTTAAAGCCTATAATAATTCAGTAAAGCAATTATTTTTCTTGCACATTTGTCAAGAAACAGATACGAACCATGAAACATGGAATGCATTAGAGATCAACATTCATCTGTTTGAATGGCTACTGAAAGTTTTATATACCACAAGAGCACTGAATAAAACCTCAGTAGAGGAGTAACTTTTCCCACCCTGCTCAAGAATTGTTCGGCCCTATGTTTAAAATACATTTATCCATAAACAAAGAACTCCTTTTTGTTAAATCAATCTCCACTCGAGATCTAAGATGAAGGCACAAATTGGTGTATTGTAAATTGCTGTAGTGCAAGGCACTAAACAGGGAATCGTGAATGTTCTCAGTTATGATTTTGTGGTCCTACACAGATACCATTCTATTAATCAGACCAGTTTCTCAGTTTATGGTTATTGTTTTGAGATAATATGATATGACAAGTCCAGATGTTTGAAACTGTTGCAGCAATTCACAGACTGGGAGTAATAAATTACAATAAAAGACACATTTAATTCAATTTATACTGGATTTGGCACTGTCAGAGGTATGGAATTTCTATCTGAGTATAATACAAAAACCATTACATGCTCTAGGGAACTTTAGAAGTCAACTAGTTCAAGTCAGAGGACATTGTTGCAAAGCTGGAATACCTTCTATCTGTTAATCAGCAATATCTGTATTGCATTTGTATCACATGTTGTATTGCTCTAGAATTGTCTAGTCTTGAAATAATTAACTGAAAACTTATTTATGAAAAATTCACCAGTGTTGTTTAGACTCAAGCTCTTTTCAAAGAAATTCAAAATCCAAGGAGCATGAACCTTTGAGAGCATGATGTGGACACAAGACCAAAGACATTATCTGTTGTTCTAAAAGATTTTTTTTCTAAAGAGTATATTATGCATCTATTTCATATTCAGCACCTTTTATGCCAAGTTAATTCATGAAGAATATCCATCCATGTAAGCATTGACATGTGTATTTTATATACCTGTGCACTGTGGGACCAGAAGACAACATTTTAAGTTTCTTTGTCATTAAGGCTATAGAGACAGAAAAGTGAGCTTCTTGTATTTTCTTCTAATTAAGGGGAATTTTCAGTGCCACTGCTAGGAAATGTAATTATTAATATATATATACAACTATCCCAAGATCTGTCAGAAATAATGGTTTATTGAAATGCATGAGCCATATGAGTGCCAGAAAAGATGAGAAATTACTTTTATTTTTATGATTGTGATCCTGTCAACAATCATATTCCAAATCGGCACTATTTTAGCTTCCTCATTCTCAACAAATGAAAGCCTCAATCCTATCACACAGCTGGGATGGTTAGCAGTGCTATTTTATAGACTTGTTTGTATTATTCTTTCATCTGGAGATATGCGTATTTTTATAGACTGAGACTAGAAGTGTTCCATTACATTTAAAACTACAGAAAAAAAATTAAATCTCATCAGACCATATCTCTCTGCCCTCATCTCCTTCCTCTGTGTATGAAAAAGTGTTTCTTCCTGTAATTTACCCTTCTCATTCACTCATTATAAAACACAAGGCAGGCAGTAATTACAGAATGGTGAATCCAGTTTATTATTTGAAACAGCTTCCTAGCTTCAAACAGGTCTTCTGCTTTTTTAGAAGCACTGGCACATAGGCCTTAATGTCAATCATTCAGAAGAGCACTGACATTTACCTGTCTTGGAATCAAACTGTTCTGTTTGGATGAGCAAATAATGCACCATCACAGACCTCTGCCTTACCTCAGTTCATTCAGTACCTTGTGAAAAGTTTGACATCAAGAACTGTTTTAGCAATTCCCCTTTGGAATTTGGAGGTAACCCAGAGGATGCATTTTCTATCGATGTTTTATTTGTAAAACAGTGCAAATATTCAAATAACCAGTGGCATTCATTCTCTAGCCTCTATCAAAAGTATGTAGCTTAAGTTTTGTTTCTATTCCAAAATTTGAATAATTACGTTGAAATATTGCTTAATACTGGATGCTGACTCCCTGAAATACTTGTTTAGTTTGGCAATGAATCTTTAATGATTTCTCACCAAGACAGCTGTGTTATAACACTTGTGGGGAAAACATAATATAGACCTCACTTCTTTAGCTTAACTCTGAGAAGTGATGACAATACAGAAGTTGTTCTAACCTCAAGATACATCACATCTGCAGGTATTTCCTAGAAATAGGTAGTTTCTATTTTAAAAGCCAGAAAACATCCATTTAATATAATGCATTTTTTACAGATTAATTATATTTATTAATCTATTAATCTCCATGACATAAGTAATTAATAATACTTTTCTTTTTTACAACATCCAGATTTTCAAAGAGAATAATTCACACTTCAGGGTCTAGTTTTACTATTGTCTTAAATATGCTCCACTAATATTCATTAGGCCCATTTTATGTAGGCATCCATTAACTTATTTATGTATTTAAGATTATTGTTCTGTCTCCTTCTGAAAATATTTGTATCATAAATTTTTTAACTACAAACAATGCCTGAAGATGGAAACAGATAAATCATTCACTACATTATCAGCAACAGCAGTTTGTGCTCCTATCCTTGTCAATGAGCATCTTTTTTTCTTCCTCTTGTAATGAACTTCTAGAACTTTGTTACATCCCTTGCTATTTCTTATCTTTCTGTGGAAATAGTTTACTATTATATTGTTATGACAGCTTCTTTCAGTAGAGGACAACCCTTCTTCACTCCCTTGTCAGTCAGTTTGCTTCCCCAAAGACCTTTACATTTCAGTTTACATATTTTCTGAAGCGTGATTTCTCTAGTAGTTTATACAGAGATATACTTTCTTATTACTTCCTTATTTTGGAATAATAAACAATTTCACTGTATAATCACTTCCACACAGGTTATCATCACTCTATTCCTAAAGAAGCCATTCTACTACTGGCATTAACATTATCTGCAGTACCATGGAGCCCATAAGGTGCATCACTAAACTCTTTTGAAATTATTTAATATGGAATAAGTACCTTGTATAATTCTGTAGAAATAATACCGATCTAAAGTATAATATATTTCTATGAGCAGCTCATCTATCTCATTCATCTTACCAAACTGTGAAACTTGGTATTCTTCGTGAATTCACTGAGCTAAACATAATGAAAGAGATGAAGCTCTTTCTCTTCTCTGATATCTCTGACTTTGACTATGCAACATCATGAGGAGTTTTCCTTCCCTTCTCACCCTTCCCACTGTTTATGAACAGCATGGATGAAAACTTCTTTGCAGTGACGGTGACAGAGCACTGGAACAGACTGCCGAGAGTGACAGTGGAGTCTCCTTCTTTAGATACTTTCAAAACCCACCTGGTCACCATCCTGTGGAAGCTCCTTCAGGTAAACCTGATTTAGCAGAGGACTTGGACTAGATAATCTGCAGATGTCCCTTCCACCCTCTACCATTCTGTGATTCTGTGAAAAGGCATTTAAAAATACAACCACTGACACACTAATTTTCACAGCAAGGTATGAGTAGGAACTCAGTGTCATCTTGAGCTTCAAGTTGAATAGAGCAAGGCTGGCTATTTTTATCACCTTGCTGTTGCTGTCTCCAAAGAATGGCATCCATTAGACATCACAGAAAGTCAGAAGTCATATCCACATCTGCATTGCCATATTTCCACACACATGGCTTTCCAGTTTTGTGATATCAAGAACTACCATTTCCTATTTTGCTAGGGAAAAAAACACCTTCTGACTGACAATTCAAGTATACAAAGATTTTACTCTGAGCTGTTATTCGGTGTACCTCATGTTGCCTTTAGCAGCACTTCTGAGAAATAGGCTTAGCAAAGTTGTGAAAATAACACAAAATCCCCACTTGCTGTGCCTGTTTTGCCCTAGTCTACAGGTTCTTTCTATCTCGTTTCTGATTGGCAAACTAATTCCAACTGGAAAGGTAACTATGTCCTTGATTAACTCTTTCTAGGCTGAACTGGATGGCATTTGTCCAATGATGAGGGAATGTTAAATAGATACCTGCCTGAGATACACTGAGATACCATACATCTCAGTATATATATAAATAAAGGAGACATGCATATATTGTATTGCCTAATTCCCCCTAGAATGCCAAAGTATTCTGCATTCTGAAATCAGGTCTACCACACAGCATTCACTGACAATAACTGTTTAGAGGAAGCTTTGGTTTACTGTCTTCCACTGTACATGTTACATGGGGGTGAGATTTTCATTCTGCTTTGTGAACTTGTTCCTTTTGCAAAGCTCTATGTAAGTGTTGTCACTCTAGCATTTTAACATCATAGTAGAAAAGAATAGCAGCTACAATGCTATTTCAGCATAAAACATAAAATTTGATGTATCATGCAGGAACTAAAGAATCTAATGGAAGCAAACCAAATATCAACACACTCTCAAAATATTGCTAAACTGACATTCTTTGTAATTCTTTGCCAGACTATTGCTGGCAGTTTACTGTTAAATCAGTTTCTCTGTACCTACCCGAAATCAAAGTGTCTGTGACTGCAGATACTTCCATGGTGTATAGACATCATTGTTGTCATCAATTTTGTTTGCAAATGTGAATTGAACATTCATAACTCTAATGATTTTATGTCTTGCAGCTCAGCAATGGGCTTCAGAAAGGCCAATATCGTCCCAATCTTTAAAAAGCAGGACCCGGGTAACTACAGGCCCGTCAGCCTCACCTCCATCCCTGGAAAGGTGATGGAACAGCTTGTCTTTGCTGCCATCTCTAAGCACGTGGAGGAAAGGAGGCTTATCACAAGGAGTTAACATGAGTTCCATAAGGGGAAGTCATGCTTGACTAATCTGATAGCCTTTTATGATAAGTAGATGGATAGATGAGGGGAGGGAAGTGGATGTGGTATTCCTTGACTTCAGCAAGGCTTTTGATACTGTCTCCCATGGGATCCTCACAGCCAAGCTTGAGA
>JANHGL010008598.1:184822-197147 GCA_024611195.1 Ceyx melanurus
AGACCCCACCTCGAGTACTGTGTCCAGTTTTGGACACCCCAATTCAGAAAAGACAGAGATTTACTGGAGAGAGTCCAACACAGGGCCACCAAGATGATGGAGTGGAGCATCTCTCTTACGAGGAGAGGCTGAGAGATCTGGGGTTCTTTAGCCTGGAGGATACTGAGGGGGGACTTCATCAATGTCTGTCAAAATGTTGAAGGTGAGTGTAGGAAGGACGAAGCCAGACTCTTCTCCATGTCATCCAATGACAGGACAAGAGGCAAAGGGAGTTAAGTTGGAGCACAAGTGGTTTAGGGTAAACACAAGGAAAATCTTTTTTCACAGTGAGAGTGACAGAGCTCTGGAACAGGCTGCCCAGGGATGTTGTGGAGTCTCCTTCTCTGGAGACATTCAAGACCCACCTGGATGCATTCATATGTGACTTGGTCTAGGTGATCCTGCTCTGGCAGGGGGGTTGGACTCGATGATCTTCTAGGTCCCTTCCAACCCCTAACATTCTGTGATTCTGTGTAATGGAAGATGCAGCCACCTGTACTTAAAACTGTCTTCGTCTGGAATGCAAAATGGGTGTAATTCATCCTGTTCAGAAAATACTTCTTTCACAAGTGTGCATCATTACACAGTTTCATTAAGATTATTTAAGACTTGAACAGACTTTTATTTTCAAACCCTCTAAGTAAGATCTTTGAGAAGCATCCAATGGCACCAATGACAGAGGAACCCCTGAGCAGATTGAAAATCACTAAGGAACTTTAAAGGCAAAGTTGAGGGGGACAAGGGCGCACATGGTGTATCTGCTCTGGTAGGGCTGCATATGGAGTACTGTGTGCAGTTCAGGGCTAGCCAGTTCAAGAGGGACATAGAATTGCTTGAGAGAGTCTAGCACAGAGCCACAAAGGTGATAAAGGGTGTGGAACATCTCTCTTATGAGGAAAGCCTGAGGGAGATGGGGCTCTTTAGCTTGGAAAAAAAATGAGATTGAGGGGTGACCTCATCAATGTTTAGAAATATATAAAGGGTGAGTGCCAGGAGGATGGAGCCAGGCTCTTCTTGGTGATGCCTGATGACAGGACAAGGGGCAATGGGTGGAAGCTGAGGCACAGGATGGTTCATGTAAACATGAGGAGGAACCTTTTCACAGTGAGGGTGATGCAACACTAGAACAAGCTGCCAAGGGGGGTTGGGGACTCTCCCTCTCTCATTCAAAACCCGCCTGGACACATTCCTGTGTGATCTGGTCTACATGATCCTGCTCTGGCAGGGGGGTTGGACTAGACCATCTTTCAAGGTCCCTTCCAGCCCCTGACATTCTATGATTCTATGATTCTATCTTTAGCCTCTTTGATCCAGGGTAAATGCCCAGGAAGGAAAAGATTTATTCAGCTACCAACAAATACACACCTATACAGCTCATGTCACCAGCAAACATGTTGTCTTTGATCACACTGCTATGTTTGAGGATGGACCAGGCTCCAAAGGTGTTTGTACACTAATGTGCAGAGCATGAACAATGAAGAACTGTAAATCCAGGCCAGTCATGAGGCTACTACATGAACAGAATCTGGTAGATCTGAAGGTGTAGCACATAAACTGGGACAAAGTCATGTATAGGCAAAGAAGAGAAGGAAATGCAGTGACAGATGCAAAGAGGAGGCTGAGAAGGAGCCTAAAGCCATTGAACTTATGGCTACTTGAAGGGAGTTAAAAAGGTGATGGAGATATTTTTTTTGCTAGTTGCAACTGGTAAATCTCAGGAAAATAAACTGATATATGAGCTTCAGACTGGTTAGTAAGAACAATGCTTTCACTGGGAAGGTGAACATCATTGGAACAATTAACCAGAGAGGTAATGAAGACTTGAGCAGATAAAGGCTGATGATTGCTTTGACACTAGTTCTTCTCCAGTGGTCCTTTCTGAACAACATTTCTGTGATTCTATAACTGTATGAATCTTGCATTACTTTGCGGATTTCTGCTGGGATTGTTATTTAAAAGTTTTTTCTTTCACCCTTCAGCACACTCTATCCAAAACTGGCTACTGATCATATCTGATCATTCAATTTCTTAGCCAAGGGAATGAGAATTGATTAATTAACTTGTGCTAAATTAGTACCTCACCATAGTTCTCTTGGGTTTTTTACCTCTTTTTTTTTTTCTATCTTGTTCAGGAAGTAGCTACATCAAAAAGTGAATTACACTCCAACACTTTTTCCATGTACCAAACCTGAACATTTTGCTACTGGGCTATACCAAGTCTAGTTATATTAATGATGTGAAGATCTAATTTCTTTTTCCTGATCTATTATAGTAGATGTTTCTGTTCATTCATTCACATTCACAGATGTGCTGGACAGTGCTTTTCTCTAGGGAAGTTAGAGTGATTTTTATGCTAGGCAAAAATCAGAAATGTGTTTAGAAAATAAGACAGGATAAATATATGTATATTATATTTGCAGAAAGGACAAGTCTGAAGCCTTTTTTTCTGGCTTATCTTCACATGAAGGACATTATACTGTGGTAATCTTAAGGAAGCAGAGGACATGACTTATTCACAGTGAGTCAGTAGTATTGCCCTGAAAAGAATGTCCTCTCACAATATGTATATAGTATGTGTATATAGTCACTTCACACTACTGCTAAAGACCATGGACCCATCTTTTGAAACAGAAACATCCATGAGGTTTAAATGACAGCCTTTCCTGAAATTAATCTCTGAAAGAGTATGCTAAAGTCTGCATAGGATAGACTATATAGAGGAATTGAGAGTGATGTATATTCTGTAATGGAAGCAGCAGCATTAAGAAAGTCTCTGGTTTATCTGGTGGCTTAACTAACTGATGCTTCTGGTGTGGTATGACCACTATGCAGGAAATTCCAGCTCGCTGAGGCTGATACTGATGTTATTATTGCATCAGATGCGTGAAAGAAGCAACTGTTTATATGAAGTTTTTTGAATAAGAAAATGGTCTACATAATGAATAGCAATATGGTCAGGTTATTCAAAAATCAAGGAAATCAAAAAGGAATGGGATTTCTTACAAGATTAACATGGGTATGAATTTAGAATCTTCACTAAAGTGGGTCTCAAGTTTGTGCAAAAGTCAAGAAAGCACTGTAAAGTGAATAAATCTTGCCCTTTAAATTACTTTCATCAGGAAACTCCAATCTTATTAGTCAAATGAGAAAGCTTCACCTGAAATATACCAAAATACACGAGAATGACAAACTAAACGGGGAAACTGCTTTCAGATAGTTATTCTCCTGCATCCCAAATATCTTCTGCATGATAACAGGATCAATAAGGACAGGATTGTGTAATGTTCAGAAGATCACTATCAAATAGTGAAGCTTCAGAAAAATATTCATACAGACAATTTATTACTACAGTGGATTATGAATTTTCTTGCCTGTACTAATTAGTCTCCACTTACCTGCCACCAAACATTCAGTTCCTATCAAAGTTAATAATAACTGCAGATGTTCAGGCTCTTTAAAACTCAGGTTGTTTTATCTTATATGTTTCTGTTTACCTCCATCATAGTAATTAAGGGCTAGATTCTCAAAGATATTCAGGCACTAACATGAAACTGATGGAATGTCAATGTCTAAATATTTTTACAGATTTTATTCTAAAAGTAAGCACACAAGTTTCAAGAACACCTGTGCTTCCAGGAGTCATTTGACTCCCCACTTTCAGCCTAAAAGCACAAATAGGCCATTCAAACATTCCTGGGAGAGAAAAAGAACACAAATAATTCATTTTTTGGAGGCCAGTATAACCCAATGTTTTAATACTGTCTTGTTAATAAAAGAATAGATTTCTGAACTTGGAAATTCCCTCGTGAAATTTTGATACATTTGCCTTAGCTTTTGGATTGAAATGGGTATTGTCATTCATTAATACTTGCTGTCGTATTGAATTTGATCACATTTGAAAGAGCTTACCCCACCAAAATAATCTGTTGGCTTTGAAATGAGCAGATATGAGTACACCTAATTCATGATGGTAAATGAACTTCACCTAACTGATCGTATATCCTCTACAGGGGCCTCAAGGTCAGTGTGTACAATGCTGTGGAAGCAGACTGATCTCACTACTACATGAACATGTGATGCATTGATTCATATTAATAAACAGGCAAATATTTCATTTGCACCTCCCAGTGAACCTGTATTTGCATGATATCCCCTTCTCAGAACTTCTGAGTGGCACAGAGGGACAGGGAATGGGGATTGAAGTCAGTTCATCACACTTTGCTGCTCCTTCCTCCTCAAGGTGACAACTCTTCACATCCTTCCCCTACTCCAGCATAGGGTCACTCCCACAGCAGACAGTTCTCCACAAACTTCTCCAACTTGGGACCTTCCCATAGGCTGCAGCTCTTCACAAACTGCTCCAGTATTGGTGTTGTCCACAGGGTGCAGCCTTCAGGACAGACTTCTTCAGTGTGGGTCTCTCACAGGGTCACAAGTTGGACCATCAAACCTATTCAAATATGGGCTTCTCTCTCCATGGAACTACAGGTCTGGCAGGAGCCTGCTCCAGCACAGGCTCCTCACAAGCCTACAGTCTTGCTTCAGGCACATCCACCTGCTCTGGTGTGTTGTCCTGCATGGGCTGCAGGTTGAATCTGCACCTCGTTCACCTCCATGGGCTACAGGAAGACAGCCTGCCTCAACATGGTCTTCACCATGGGCTGCAAGGGAATCTCTGCTCTGGCATGCGGGGCACCCCCTCCTTCTTCACTGACCTTGGTGTCTTACGAGTTTTTTCTTTTACATGCCCACACTCCTCTTTCCAGCTGCAATTGCTGTCAATGTTGCATAGGTTTCCCTCCTCCCCCCCCTCCATTCATAAATATGCCAGCAGTAGGTCCATCCTGGATCCACCTGTGATTGGCTCCATCAGACTCAGAGGAATATTCTAACAGCTTCCTACCTAAGAAAGCCCTGTAGCCCCCCACTACCTATACTTTGCCATACAAAAACAGTACAAATATACTCTATGACAATTGTGTGACTAGGCTAAATTCTGAAAGTTTGGATTGGGGAAGATATGAATGGGAAATTTGTCTCCATGGACTTTGGAATTTTACTCACAATGGTTTCTTTAATTTACAAATAAAGGTATCTGACTTTAAGATTATGACCTTTCACTTCACCCATGGAGGGAATTTCTACAGCCATAAACCCTGTATGTTTTCCAGTCAGATGTCTCAAATAATCTCTCTGAATTGCATTCATAGTTTGCATTATCTTCAGACAAGTACTTTTGCAAAAGCTGATAAGACCCAAGTGAATAAAGCATTCTTAAAGCTCACTCACACTTCATCTGCACGCTTTCTCCTCTTCAAAGAGGACAGCAAACACTACAGAGGAAATTAATTGTTGATCACAAAGGTACAGCAGCTTTCCCATTTCCTGCATCTCCCCCATCATGCTTTATGGTTGATCTTTACATCAAGTTTATTTTTAACTTAGTTTCCCTTTAGCTCTACTAACCTCACTCTAATTTTTGGGGAAAGATTTCAGCAGCTACAGCTGCCACATATTTGTAAGCTTGGTATTAAACCTCCAAGAAGATTTATAAGTCCTAGAACCTCTCATAAGTGTCAGAACTACTTAAATATTTGTTCAGTAAAAAGTTCTATCACTCATTACTATAGAAGTTTTTGATATCTGCCAAAGAATTAATAACTTTGTGCAAGTTGAGAAGAATTTACACAAAAACAGGAAATGATTAATAAATTATTGTTGAGAATAATTAAAATATATTTCCAATACTCAGGGAAAAAAGTATTTTTGATCATTCTTAGATTTTGGAGAGTTTATGAGTCATAACATTTACTATCCAGAAGATTACCTTTAAGTAGTATTTTCTTGGATTAGTACAATCACAGACAAGAATTTCGTAACAGATAAGTAGAGTATACTGAGTTTCCACTGATCATTGTTCTAAGTCAATGAGATAAATAGGATGACAGAATATAATTTTCCTTAACTGAGAAACCACTAAGCTCTGTATTGCTTTTAGTACATGAAATACTTAGCCAACAGTAAGACACTGTTAGATACAATTGTTATCATAATAAATCTTAATACTTGGTGTCATCAAGTGTATCAGAAAATATCAATTGCAGAAAATATAGAAGTAATATATTATCGATTACTAACTCCACCTGCATCACTCTGAGACTAAAAGTTGGGGGGGGGGGGGAAGTGTTAATTTCAGAGCTTCTGTTTACCCTTAAATACTTCTATCCCCTCTTAAGACCTCAGGACTAGAATATCACTGAATGAAAAGATCCCTCAGATATGTGGATGTTATCAGATCACTCAGTGGTGCACATTCTGCCACTTTGTCTTCATTCATTCTCCACTTGTTGAACAGTATCTATAGAAGAGAGGGAATCACAAGGTCCACCTCTCCTCTCCTCACCTCATTATACCACTCTCACTGCCTGGCACACTCACCCACCTTTCCTTCTCTTTTACAGAATCCTATCTGCTCTATATTCCCCTACTTCCACTTTATTCCTATTCACTTTTCCGCTTAGAGTGCTCCATTCCCAATTTTACTTTTTTTTCCCATGTAAGATTTTGGAAAAATCCACATCAAGATTTGAAACCCAATTCTTTCCATATCCCTGGAACACCGTTTTTCCATTATGAAGACTGGGGATCTGCTGAAATGACCCAAATTCCCAACAGACCATGCACAGGATTTCATTTCCACAGGAATCAAATCAGGGGGAAGGACTGGTGGACACATAGATCTGGCTATGAAATAAGTCTGAAAATGGAAATAGCTCTGAATTCATGGATCAAAGAACTAAAAAATATGCATTTAGACATTATTTAAAAAAAAAACAATTATGAAGATTAACATCTAAAATGCAATCTCAATCTATATACCACCCCATCAAGCCTACTACATGTTACCTTCTACATACTTCTATACTAGTGAAGGGACAAAGTTGTGATGCCTGGTCAATTGTTACATCTTCATCCAAGAACATTTTTCAGATTTGAATTTTTCAAAATTGTCCATGAAAAATAACAATGTAATCAAAATGATCCACAGCATTCAACAACATGTAATCATCCTGCCTCCAAGCTGGCATTCAAAAGTAAACAGTAAAAAGACTCTTTCTTACTTGTTTTTTCATCTATTTTGCATCTAGAAATGGGATAGTCCATGCTGAGAGAAAAGTTCACTGTTTGAGATACCAGGTGAGTTCTGCTGTGTTGTTATTTCCTCTCTTGACATGTCATCACTATGCAAAACAAATGAGCAAGCATGAATCAGAAATTTCTGGAATATGTAAAAGTACGAAAAGGAAAGTACTACAATATTTACTATTTTCTAGTGATGCACACTCTGCAAATAATCTTGTTTTACCTCAATTGCCATGTTATTTGCAGAATTTATTGTAGAAAACTCAAAACAACACATAACACATCATTTGATGCCTCATTCCAGTAATACTAAGAGAATCATAACATTATCATGTGTGTCTCAGCATAATGAATTTTGGCTTGGATTAGAACAGAACTTCAGTTAGGCAGAGATGGACAAAAGGATGAAAATAAATCACGTGAGCAGCTGACAGAAACAGCTGCCAACCTATCTCATGTGTATTCTGAAACAGATCAGTGATAACAGCTACTACAGTAAACAAAAGTAGATATATCTACTACCTGCTACAAAAAGAGGCAATCAAGTCTGAAAGTGTAAATCCACAATGTACTACTTAGAACTTCCCTTCCAAGGAAAACTTGGCATGAGGAATAAAAAAGCATTCCTATATGGGGCTGGGTTTTAAAAACAGACCTTGAAACACACGACACCATTTATACAAATTCAGTGTTATCATACCAATAAAACCTGTGCTCAAAGGATGGCACAAACATGGCAGGAGAACATTCATAACCTAGGGAGACAGACAGCTATATACTGACTACCCATGCCAAACAGGAATGGTTTAAAAATCTTTGCATTTTTTACCTCTATCTTGTATGGCCCACCCTGACTTACACTTGCCTTCTGGAAACAAATGCAAGGAATAGACTCTAGAGCAAATACCAAATTTCTTTTCATCTGGATGGCCTGAAAATGGGTCAAAGAACCTATGCCAAAACTCTTAATTAAAATGAAGCATTCTCAGTTACTTCTGGTTTCTGGCTAAATAAAACCACTGACAACTGAAGACATACAAGAGCAGCCTCCAACAGAGACACTTCTGACTTCTCTCTGCGAAAAACTAGACTCCGTAGCTTTATTAATTCTTGCAAGCATATGTATGTATAAACACACACATAGACAAAACTCTGAAAAAGCTGGAGGACAACAACATATTAAATCTATCATCACAAACCATGCTAGTTCATTCCTAATCCATTCATGACTAAGAGAAGGAAAACAACTCCTAGTTTGATTATACAACCCATGTTTCAGCCAGAGATCTAGAATATTGTGGCTTCAAAGGTCAGGAGTATAAACTACAATTTCAGAGGAGGATTCTGCATCAGGATATTAATTTTTAAAAGATTAATTCATCTTACCTATTGTTAATTTTCCATCAGATACATAACAAATGTCCTGAAACTATGAATATGAATTCAGCTTCTTTTACAAGAAGATCCATTTATACAACAATTTGTTACCTTTGTTTAAATCAATGTGACAGAATAAGAGCATGCTCACATTAAAAAGTTAAAGTTTCTGACTTCTCTAGGACACAGACTGGAACATCAAAGCTGGAAGTCCAGTCTCAAAACCATAATTCTATTAAATCAATGGGGAAAAGTAAGGAGATATGAAATGGTCCTAACACTAGCATCTGTTGCTCAAAACTGAAAAAAAAAATCTGGATCACAGATGAGGAAAATAGCTCAGACCCATTTCATATTATAGAAGATCTTCAAGAAATAAAAACCTGAAGAGTTATTCTGGGTGAGTTAAGAAGGAAACTCAAATAGATGATACTAGAAGCAATTTGATATTACGTCTTGTGGAGTAATTTAATATTGCCCAATTAAAATTTTAAATTCAGTCTAAAGTTATGGACTCTTTGACCCTCCCTACTGTACTCTATGAATCCTGGCACCCACAATGCCTACATGCTGTTGTAATATGTAAAGTCTCAATAATACACATAACATAAGAATTTGGTGTTTTATTTCTAGCTAATTAATGCATAAATTCTCACTAATTAATGGATAAATTATCTCAGACCTCTCAAACAGCATCTTCATTTTCTCAGATTATAGTCTAAATTTTATAAGCTTTTTGTTACTGTTGCAGTTTGTAATAATTTTACTTTATACTTGCATGGCAATTGGGATGTGAAGATCCACAGTAATAACAGACAACAATTTGATAAAGTTTACACCTAAGTTAGGTCTAAGTCCCAGTGTGGATCTAAATTCAACATGTTCCTCAAAATGAGAGATTCTACTGTTCTTGTGAAATGTATGCTAGCTGGGTTTCACTGGTCCCTTCAAATTCTTCATATGGTTTTATCACATAGAGCTGTGTAATACCTGCTATACATTACAAATTCTGGGTTGTTTCGCCTGTTAAAGAGGGGACTGTAATATCTTACTTTCATAAAGTGATATGATTCACCATAATTAGACACAAATTACAAAGACAATGGCACCATACAGGAATAATGCCCTACTATTCCTTCTAATAAGTGTAAGTAGAAGAAAAAATACATCAGGATCACATTTCTAAAGGATAATCTGGTGTTCATTGCATGTAACTGCTAGCTTTGCAATGTGTGAGGGATCCACATAGATACCAAACACGTGTAAAAGTTCAGCAGGTTGGAACCTTTTTCCCTTTCCAACATTTCTGAACATGATTTTTATTGAACGCAGTCTGCTCTGTTAGGAAGGCAAAATCTAAGTGCTGCTGGAAAATAGAGATGAAAATCTTTATTGTCACCTCTGCCAGGAAGAGAGATGGAGCTTCTGGGAAGATCTTCCTGAAGAGCAATACAGGTATTCAGTGGTGCTCTGCCTCCTGCTCCTTCAGGCACTTCTTGAAGGAGCTATTCCACCAACATAAGAGAAACTCTAAGCATTAAAATTCTGACTCCTTCACTAAATCACTGTTACACTCTGAACAACAGTTGTCTATTTCCTTATTAAGTTGAAGGGATTTTAATTTACCTGAATGCGTACAGAGCAAAAGAGAGAAGGCATTGATTTAACACATTTTCTCCCACATCACTTTTGACAAAAGTTCTGTGTCATTTAGAAGGTATCAGGATATCAAAAACTTTCTGATTTTGTGTTCTCAAATTGAAAAGTACTATTATTAGAATGATTTAATTAGAATTATCACAGCTGCAGCCCTTAATCAGGACACAATTTCTCTTGTGATTTTTTTAAGGGACATTGTAGATCTTTTCTAGAAGTAGACATTTTCTAGAACTTCTCACTCTGGGCAGGGCTCCTATATAGTCAGATCCATCTTGGCTCTTCTCTCTCTTAAACCCAGTCTCTTCCTATCATTATTTAAATGTTGACTATAATTAAGCAAAAGGAACATTCTTATTCACTGACCCTGTTCATTGAATTTTATTTTTTTTCCCTCAGTTTCTCAAGGAATTGTTCAGGACATAAATAGAACTTTCTTAGAAATGCCAAAGAGAATTGTACAAATAAATATATTTTTATCAGTATTTTTAATACTGTAATATAAAATTATCAATGTGGTAAATTGCAACATCAGTAGTTATTCTAAACTAGGTTCATTAGAATTCTTTTCCCCCATAAAAACACTGCATTCAAAAAGCATTCTCAGCAATTCCTCTCTACCTTTCTAGAATGTTTCTACCTTAGTTTTAAAATGTTACTGTTCCTTTTAAGCACAGCCCCTAACATCTTCATTTTCAGGTTTGTAAAATGCACAAAAAACAGCTGCTTACATAGTAAAATGTCCTAAACCAATGGATAAAAGACTACTGTGGACCCATTAATACTATAAAATTTACTGCCTGGTTCATTGTGTCCTCCCTTGTTCATCCCATGAACATTCCTCGCAAAAGTTTTAACGTTTAAAATTCACTTAATGGCTTTGTTAACAGACATATTTCACCTGGACAGATTTAGCCTGAGACCTACTAGCTGATGCATTTAAATCTGCTGTTCTGAGCACACTCTGTGAGTCTACAATGCCTCATTGTTTGGCTCCATATAGGTGATAATGAAATTGGCACTCAGTTCCCACTTCTGAATGGTTTCCATGAGACTCTGAAAAAGTTGTTTGCTGCTCCGGGTTTTATATAACTGTCTTAGTTTCAGCATGCATAAAGGCATGTTCTTGTCAAATAGTTTATCTCCAGGATTGTATTAATAGCTAAACATGAGTCATGCTAGGCATCAGACATGTTTGTGTTTATACTAATATACAGTTAGAACATTCTAAAAAACAAAGTTAAATCTATTAGTTAAATGAATTGTCAACCTATTACCCTATGACTTGGGCAGCCCTTTCTTTACTGTGCAAGTGGCCCTGATGAGTTTCTGTTCATAAACAATCTAACATTACACTGGAAACTGAAGTAAGGATCACAAGTAGATTGCATTACTTAATAGTAATCTTGCCTTGATGTCAGGGTAGCAAGTTTTCTTTAAAATCTTTCTTTTTCCTTTCTATGCCCGTGGCAAAAGGGGGGGTGGGGGTGGGGAGGTTGTGGGAGAGGAGTTTTTTTTCACAGGTGGAGGAAGGTGTAGGCCGGGCCGAGCCAGGCCCGCCGTTTCCTGCAGCCTGATGCAGTCCCGCACATGCACAGGATTTCACAATGTTAACAGGGAAAGGGACACCACATGGACCTCCCAAGCTGCCATTTTGAATTTGCATGTTGCCATCCCCTTTTCTCCCAACAGCTTTCCTTGTACCCCCCTGCTGGTCATCAAAGGGAAGGGCAACCAACAATTCACACTGTTTCTGTTCTGCTGTTCAACATTTACTGTTTCATATTTCTGTTTACATACTATACAAATATATATATATAACTATATATATGTAGTTATATTCTTTAATAAAATTCCTGTCTCCTTAAGCTTTCTAGTCTTGTGTTGCTAAATTTAAGATAATATCTGTCCAAACCAGGATACTTGATCAGCTGAGCTTTAAATTAAGATTTTAAAACTATATTATTAATGTGCCCACCTGAGCAAAAATACTCCAATTCCTTCACAATTGTAGGTCTAGTCCCAACCAGAGTTGGAGAGAGTCCAACGCAGGGCCACCAAGATGATTAGGGGAGTGGAGCATCTCCCTTATGAGGAGAGGCTGAGAGAG
>JANHGL010008598.1:210769-223596 GCA_024611195.1 Ceyx melanurus
TTAACATGTTTTTCCCCACAAATTGAACCACTTCTAAATACTAGATAGAGTCTGAAAATCAAATCAAACTTACACATTCAAAACAAAAAAAGCTCTTCCCCCCCCCCCCCCTTTATGTTATACACATTTTCCATGTAAAAACTTAAGTGGACGTAGTTCTCATTACAAAATAATAAATAAATAAATAAGAGTCACAAATCCTTGCCAAAACTCAACTTGGAGATTTTAATTCTATCAAAACCAGGTTAAATTTCTACTTTAAAATTTTTTATGTGATTGCTTTCCTCATGTCTGATATCAAACAACAAAGCAAAGACCTTCTTAAGCAATCTGATTATTTATGCAAAACACCATTCCGGTGATATAATTAAGAAGTCATTTGATACTTTTTACCAGAGAGCAAAGTGCTGCAATCTTTTACCCTTAGCAACCTTCTAATTTGAAAGTCCAACATTTTTTCCAAAACAGCTAAGGATTTGCTTGGACTTAAGTGATAAACAAATGATATTTGTCCAGTGCTGCCACAATATTATTTTGGTTGGATTTTTACTTTTGCAGTCTGGTTACACTAAACATGATTCTTCCTATTTCCAAATTTAGGTTTGTGAAACTAATCTATTTCAAATAATATCATTCACTGAAGCCCCACCAAGAATCCTGCAGGCTGGAACTTTGTGTTGTTTAAACTAGAACCATGTTGTATATTGTTCATTTCCAAAAAAAGGCAGCTTCTCATCATATGTAAGAAGTTGGGAAAACATGTTGAAAAAGTATTCTGCAAATGAAGTTTACTGATAATTCAAAATTTTTACTAGTCAAGCAGTTTTTTTCAGTCTTTTCTAACATTACAGGAAATTAACATCTGGTTTCTGACTATGACTATGCATTTTAAATGTACACTTTTACATTCTACAGTCCATGGAGACAGCTACATATTGATGCTGATTAACCAGATACAGAGGTGTGTTAGTACTAGGCAAATCAAAAAGCCATGCCACAAACTGCACTTAGCACATGGCTTTGACTACTTTGCCTGTGTGCTGCCAACAAATCCATTTTCTCTCTGACTACTTTTGACATTCCAGTCGTCTGAGCAACTCTAAACAACCATTGTTTTCCAAACATCATCATGCCATAAAAATGCTTTCTACTTTCTCTCTAAATACAAAATTTCTCTCAGAAAATAACCCTGATCTGATGTTGACACTGAATAATATTCAGTCTTGGAGAGCTAGAGATCTATGGTGCCATTCTGAGACAGCAAAAACAGGAGATTTAGAGTATTAAAAATAAGTCATTGTATTGTCCAAGATATTTTTTAAAAAAAAACAGAAGAGTTTTCTTTGTGAGTTTTTATTTTAGTTAACTCATTTATCAATCAAGTTTTTGTTTTGCTCATAGGTCCTTAGGCTTGGCCATCCATCTCCAGAGTACAGTTAGTCTAAGGAGGAGCTTTTGGGTTGTGGCTTTTTGGTTTTGGGTTTTCTTTAATGATGAATGCTCTAGTGCCTTGTCAAAGATAAAACTGGAGAATTTTCCAAGAGTCCTTGATTTTACTTAGGTTCTCCCTAATAAGTTACAGTGAGGGCATGCTTATTCTGTCTCAGATTCGCATTGCTCTGAAATGAGTTATTGCTTTCAACAAAGCACAGCATTTTATTTACTGTGATACTCCCCATTTTGAAAATATTTTTTTATATATATATATTTGGTATATGCTGTTTTTCCCTTTGTATAATATTAATTACTTTAGAACCTCCAGAAGCCTTTATTCCTATTCACACTTAGTCCTTTAGACCACTAGAGTGATATAAAGACATTAAAGTGTAAATTACAAGAACCTGGTTTTCCAATCTAAAAACCTGAGATTTTTTTATTTTTAACTAGAATTGAGTTCCATTAGAAAATTATGAAAATGACTTTAAATGAAAACAAATTCTCTTTGGTTTCACTGGGGCTTTTTTTAATTCAGGAGTTGCAGCCCATTAGAAAACAAAAACCTTATTAATAGTGGCTTAAATTATGAGCCTTTTCCACCATCTGAATTAACAGAGGATGTAGCAACTACTCAACAGGTTTTGTCTACTAAATTATTTAAGCAATTTGCAGTTCCTTACTTAATATCCTATGGTACTAAACCTAATTATAGACTAAGTCAGTGTTGTTGAAGAAAACATCATCTAATTTAGATAGATAGATTATATATATGAGAAAGATGCACAGTAGATGTTTTTATCTACCTGGAGAATAAAACAGATTTACAGACCGCCACACTTTTTTTAAAAATCTGAAATTCACGTACAAATCTGGGAATTCAGTGTAGAAAAGAGATTTCATAAATAGGAAATTAATGCCTATCAGTTTTATTACACCTGTAAATGTAAAATTGCAGACTATGGCACAAAGAAAAAAGAACTACGGTAAATAAATATGTCCTAAAGAATTTTTAAAAGACCTGGATGCTGAAAGAGTTCTATGACATAACATTTTAAGAAAAAAAAAATATATTAAGAACCATGTGAAATAAGTTTTGCCAAAGAGGCTCAGCACAATCTTAGGTAAAACAAATAGTGAGGGAGCAGCAAATACCTTCTAGGATTGCTACTCATACAATAAAGGGCTAGAAACATTAATAAATAATAATAATAATAATTAGGTAACTAGAGCCTTTTTTCCCAGATTGACAAAAGCATACTCAGGTTTGGAGTTGTGGACAGACTGATAGCTCAACATTAGGAATCTGGCAGCAGTAAATTCCCCAAGCAAAACAGATTAAGGTAAAGCAAAGTACTTCTAATTAAATACTCTTTCCTGAAAAACTTATACAAAACTTAGCAATGTTAGACCATTCTGCTTAGACTAATAAAAATTGGCAAGTAACAGCATGAACGTAATAATTATTGAACATTATAGACTAATATTTATTCAAAAACGTCAAGAATAATCATAATAATCTCAATAACAGCATAAAGAGGTAATTTACTTTCAAAATATACTACTGTTCCAATCAAACATAGTGGAGGCAGTGATTTATTAGAAATGTGCACTGATAGGGAAGTGCCCTTCAAAAAATGGTTAGTTCATCACAGCTGTGTGTAGAGGCAGTATAATGTAAGGATATTCATTGCCCACAGAGGAAAAGTAGATGTATTATGCGAAGCAAGATTAACATCAGCCAAATTATAATACAATATTTAAAAAATTAAAATTAGAAAAACATTTAATACAGACTGCAACCCATGGGATCAGTTGACTTCTCTTTAATTGTTGCAAAATAAGAACTAATACATCCAGTTTCAGGGCTCAATGAATTATGGACTTTAGAAAGGGCCCAAAGAGCCTGACTTTTCATAATTTAGGAGTTATCTTCCCAAATAAAATGACCATGAGTCTAAGTCCTTCCTAATGAAATACTTATTTACATAGAGTAACCGGCTAAAAAGAATGAGTTACCACTCTGTAAATTAACTAAAAAACAGCCTAATAAAATTATTAAAGATAAACCCTTCTGTGCTATTAGCATATTAAAACAAACATGATTTAAGAGTAAAGTACCCTCAAGATATTTAAAGAATATCAGTACAAAATAATGGATTAGACCCTGAAGATCCTACTCAGTTTGTCCTGACTGTTCCTCCTATGAGGACAGGCTGAAGGAGCTGGGGTTGTTGAGCCTGGAGAAGAGAAGGCTCCGGGGAGATCTCATAGCCACCTTCCAGTACCTGAAGGGGGCCTACAGGAAGGCTGGAGAGAGGCTGTTTACAAGGGCCTCTAGGATGAGGGGTAATGGGTTTAAATTAGAGAAGAGTAGATTTAGAATGGATATCAGGAAGAAGTTCTTTACCTCAAGGGTGGTAAACAGTGGAATAGGCTCCCCAGGGAGGTGGTTGGGGTCCCATCCCTGGAGATATTCAAGGTGAGGTTGGACAAGGCTCTGAGCAGCCTGGTCTAGTTGAGGTTATCCCTGCTCAGTGCAGGGGGGCTGGACTAGATGACCTTTGGAGGCCCCTTCCAGCCCTAGCTATTCTATGAAAACTTTAAAAATACTTTCTCATTAAACTTGTTCAAAATGCAACAGAGAGTTTTAGTAATAAGATTAAATCCTGGCACTAGAGTGAAGCAGTACTTTCACAAAGTTTGTTTCAGAACAAGAACACAGGAGCATGATTGCTGCCACAGTTTCATCTCCAAGAAGAATAGATGAGCAAAAGATAGTGATAGAGATAAAAGATAAAAAGCTGTTCTTAGTGTCTTTTTTTTTTCTTTTTCAAAAATGCAACATGGACCACCTAGAGTATTACTCCTTTCCTTTCATACACATCACTGTAGGAAACATCCAGATGACTCCAGTGCTGCAGTGTTAGCTAGGTAATCACTAAAGTAGCCAAACTAAGGCATAAGTAGTTGTGCTGCCAAGATAAATAAATCAATAAAGTTGCACATAACAGTGGTAAAACTTCTGGGAACATACCTTCGTTTTTCAGTAAAACAACTGACTTTAAAATTTCCATTGAAATTGTCAAGGAAGGATTTCAACATTTTGTCATGTTCAACATTTTTTGGACATGAGCCAGAAAACGTGCCCTTGCAGCAAAGGTGGCCAACAGCCTCCTGGGCTGAGTTAGGAGCAGCATCTCCAGCACACTGAAGGAGCTGACCCTTTCCCTCTAATCAGCACTGGTGAGACCATATGAGGAGTGCCAAGACCAGTATGAGAGGGCCATGGAGCTATGCCAAAAGATCATTAAGATTCTTAAGAAATCACTCATCAGACATCTCTCATACAAGGAGCAGTTGAGAGTGCTTGGACTGTTCAGCCTGAAAAAGAGCAGACTTAGGAAGGAATCATATCAATATGTGATTGTGGGAGTAAAGGTGACAGAACCACAGTGAAAGGAAGTAATGACCACAAAGTGAAATCTTCACCCTTGAAAATGTTAGGACCCAAATGAAAACAACCCTGAGCAACTTGCCCTAGATTACCTCTATTCGAGCAGGAGGAGTTCGGCTAGATAATCTCCAAACATCCCTTCCAAACTCAGTTTTTAAGATTATTCAGGGGAAATAGTGGCAGAGAGGCAGCCAGATCACTATAAATGTACAAATGTCTTGGCCAGTTTCTTCACTGAAAACTATTGTCCTACATGAAATTAGTATTTAACTTCTAATTTCCACCCCAAACCTGGATAACTAGGCTAAGTTTAAAGCACCCAAGTGTTTGGGGAAAAGGGTTTTTCCCCTGTGAATGGGAGCTGGGTAAACTTCGATTAAAAAATCAGGAAAGATGAATGTATTTCTTCCCTGCAAATGGGAAGGCAAGTAAGAGAAGTCATACTGCAGTTTCATTTGAGGTACACTGCATTATGGTATTACTGATGACAAATGGTTCTAATGTGATCCAGCACATTAGACACAGCCTGACCAGTTAATACCCTTTGTTCCTAAATGACCAGCCTATTCTGTTAGATGCAGTATTGTAATGATGAGTGTTTGCATAAGGACAAAGTCAATACTAGAGGAAATAATCTTTGGGTCATAACCACAGTCAAGTCCACAGCAAGAGCATCCCTGGATAAAAACAAGTCAAAACAAAACAAAACAAAACAAAACAAACAAACAAACAAAAAACAACAAAAAAACCACAACAAAAAAACCCACAAAAAATAACAAAAACCAAACCAAACAAAACAACAACAAAAAAAACACAAAACAAAACCAAAATTTATCTTGATGCCAAGGTTGTAATTTCATTAGATAAGAATTGGGTTTAGCAATTCTGTTAAGAATACTTCAGTCTTAAGAACATTCCCTCATCACAGCCTGCATCAATTGATGTAACTTTTTGCAGGTCATTCCTATAAACTGTCTGGAGAGTGTACCAAGCTGAAGAAAACTGGCAAAACCTAGATTAAGCTAATACCAGATCTGAGTTCTCTGCGTTGCACAGAGTAGTTTTGGTCAGAAACTAATGATGTTACCACCACTACATACTAAGTCTCTCAAAGAGGTATTATGCTCTTTAACATGAATGTTTTTGTGATACCAAAAACATTGTCTACTGCCCTAGGATTTAATTAGACACTTCCACTTTTTTTTTTCAGTGCATGGGTCCCATGTAAAAATTCAGTACAAGTGAACAGAAAATAACAGAATTTTGTAAATATTTAGTGGCATCATGTTAGGAATCATATCACTACACAGTACTTATAAACGGTGTAGCTGCTGAAGACATTTTAAATATGGATATGTACAAATAAAGACCTCATTAGATTTTAGAATCACTCTTACTGCTACAGCTGATTGTATGTGAACTTCTTCCCATTAGTCATAAAACACCTTAATACCAAAAACTCTGGAGCTCAAGGTAGCAAGGATATTTAAAGAATTAAAAAAGGAGACCTTAAGTGAAAATCAAACCTCTACCTTTTAAATCTGAATTAATTCTGGCTGGCTAGTGAAACCCTAGTATACTTCTGACCAGCATGCGTTGAGTAAAGTTGCTCAGATTCAGTCATCCTTATCTCAGAATTACTTAGCTTTTGTTAGTTTCAGTCAGACCCCATAATGCTTTTTAAATTTTTAGAGTTTAATCTTGTTTAAAGAAAAAGCACACTGACTTTTTTTTTGTCTAGATGATATTGTCTTTAACTAAAAGCTTCTGCTGAAATAACAGTAGCTGTTGGGAATAGAAATAGACCTTGTGTATAGCTTCTTACATTTGTCTTTTTGCTGGAAGCAAGATAAAGGAAATGAAGATAAAACAGATTTATGTATCCATCCCCAAGATGCTTAAGTAGGGCATTCTCTTACCTACTGCACAGAAGTGAATCAAACGAGCTCAGCTCACCAAGGCTGCCAAGTTAAAAAAAAACTTCATGCAATCTTCCAAATTCTAAAATCAATTTAAAAATAATAATAATAGTAAAAGCTACATATATAGTCTCAGTAGTTTGCAGAACTACTAGGATGATGAGTCTAGTGTGTTTTAAAGTGTTATTGTGGGGAGATTGCATTGATTTAATCTCAGTTTTTACATTATTTGAGGGTTAAGAAAATTGTTGGCTCAAGGAAATAAACACTTATTACCACCTACTAAGTACAGTTTCATTTTCACAGGATTGGCTGCTTTTGCAGCATGAAGGCTCCTTCACATTTCCAATGTTGCTATGAGTAGCAGCTTCAAAAAGACAGGGACAAGCTAATGATTATATGGTCATGGAAATATGCTCCAAAGCAATATACTGGAAGAATTATGTTAAAAGAATTTTAGGAACTTTAAGTCCATGAAGGGTCACATCCAGGCATGGGTTATATGAATGGCATGCTCTATTTTTAACTCTGCAAATTCACATTCTTCACAAAAGAATTAGGGTAGAATATATTTCTGTTTTTATCAGAACCTCACTGTTTAATGAAAACAAACTAAGAATACTTGAGATGGAATATCAAAGCATTATCTAATGGAATGACTAAGACAGTTATGTAAAGGAAAATAATCTTCTACATAATTTCAGACAAACCACCAGCACTCAATTAGATTGTTCATTTTCCCCTTTAAAATAATCAACATTAAGTGGAAGAGGCTCTGAACTCTGGAGTTCCCAAGCTCTGAGGACCTGAGAGCATGAGGAAACAGAAAATTGAGATGGAGTTTTGTCTTTAATGACCGGACTAGCTCAGAAGTAGAAGACTCTGATGATACCACTAACAACACGAAGATCTTCTGTTACTCCACACTATCCTTTCTTTAAATGGTTTTTTTAAATGCCTCATCCAAGAATTACTGTCACCCAGATGTCTATGTGAAGATTTTAATTTTTTTATTGGATTAAATTTCTTTTTCTCCCCACAATTTCAGTTGTTTTCCATATTTTTAGAACTAGATAGAAAATGGGAATATTCTTGTTTATGTAAGTAGCTTGTACATGGATAAAGATACCAAACTTTAGATTCCTACTTTGGGACTATGTTTTTCATAATCCCTTAATAATTTAAAATCCTAATTAAGAATGAAAGCACTACACAGAAAAGAAACAGTACTTTAAGAACTCTTGTATAGCAGGCAAGTAAAGAGAACTACCATAAAACAAAATGCAAGAACTAAAATATATATATATCTACACAAATAATGCA
The DNA here is from genome assembly GCA_024611195.1 of Ceyx melanurus. Classification (NCBI taxonomy): domain Eukaryota; kingdom Metazoa; phylum Chordata; class Aves; order Coraciiformes; family Alcedinidae; genus Ceyx; species Ceyx melanurus. Next base: position 218,903 of record JANHGL010008598.1, read on the forward strand.
AAAAGGTACTTTTTAACAATATAACCCATTCAAGACTCTTGCATTTTCTGAGCTATATCTGTTTCTGTCCAAGAAATTCAAAGACTCCACTTACTCCAGTAAGAGTTGGATTAGGCTTTTAATCAGGAGATCAGGGCCACATTCAAAATACTAATGAGTTGGTTTTAAAAAAGTAATTTTTTATTGTGAAATGTTCCTTTGGACTTACAAAAGGAAAATGCTTTGCGTTTTTTCTTCTAAAAGAACAGGCCCCAGACATTTGGAAAGTATCTTCTTTGAGTCATAGACACAGGAACCTGCAAAGTACCCCTTATGCAATCAAAGGCTCTCACCCTTCCAGTGTTATATGCACATCAGTACATCAAATGCACTAGTTTGTCTGCTCCACAGGCACGATGAGATCAGACGTGGTCTTGGCAGACTTTGCAAATCATGTCTCAGCCTGACCCAACACTTCAACCTCACAAATCTGGAGCTTCTAAGCATTCCCATGTCACTGAGCAGGGATCTTGGAACAGAGATTCAAGCACATCAAAGAATCCTTTGACTGCAGAGCTGAGGAGACTCTCTTCTCATGAGCAAAGGGTCCAGCAAGGGAGACAACATATTTGCTGTGTTAGTTTTATAAGTAATACACTCTTTATAGAAAGGGTTATCTTGTGTCCACACTCTCTGATCTAAGCTAATGTTTGTTTACACAGACTGTAAAGTAGAAGAGCAGGAATGTTTCACAGGAATGGCTTACTTGTGGTCTCCTCTATAAAAGCATCTTTTGAGACAACGTTTTAGCAGAGGGGGGGAAGCCACCTGTAACAGCCACATCAGGAGATTCTTACTTCCAGGAAAAAGTCTAACTCCTTCTGCAGGGTCTGAGTGATCATTTGGATGCATATTTTGCTTTCAATGCTCTCATAGAAAAAAAAAGTAAAATAAAACTTAAAAAATATTATAGCTTAGTTCAATATTTTTTACAGCTGGTGAGCCCAACCAAATACTAAAACCAAATACTCCAAACCATTTATTGGTTCAGTGGCTCCTGACTAAATGTTTTGCTTGCTACTACTTACCTTAGGTTCTGTGTGGATTTTTATTTATTTTTTTTTGCTCATTTTCAAACAAATAAATGACCCATGAAAAATCTTGAATAGGAAAATGTCTTAATTAATTCAAACACTACTGGCATAAGTTACTTACTGGCCATGAAAAACAGAACCCTCTGCATTGTCATTTTCAGTTCATACCTCTCTAAAATGTTATTAATTCCAAAAACTACATTATATCTACCAGTAGCATGGATGTTGTTGAGTCTTGACAAATTCTAATGAACAAAGCAAATTCCCAAAGCATCAAGCTGCTCAGGTTCCCTTAGAAAAACCTTTGGATCACTCTGAGTTTTATATAACAACAAATGTTAAGTTCCTCAGATACTTATTTTATTAGTGTTAGCCCTCCTGCTGTCCTGGTTTGAGTGAGAACCAAACAAATTCTGTTCAGTGATTTTACTTTTCAGCTCAGGTTTTCTAACTGACTACACTTTCTCAAGTTAGCAGCATGTTTTGCAGACAGTGTCTGCTTCTAGCAGCGGTAACACCTCATGTTTAGAGTTACTACCAAGGATGATACCAAGGCCACTGCTAGAACTTGTGTATTGCACTGAGGGGTGCAGAAAGTGAAAGACCGCACCTGCGGGGAGGAGTGGACCCGACAGGTGATCCCTAAGCTTAGAAGCCCCCCTGCTCTTTTTATATTTTAGCAAAAGTATTATTATCTGCTAACTGCTGTTTTGGCTATCTGAACTTTTTTCTACAATAACTTCAGTGATTGGTTCATTAAATATTCTATGGAATTTTTAAATTTGCATTTTTTATATTTGACTTTTTCTTATTGCACAGAAAAATCTACTTACAGTCTGTTGCATTACTGATAATGAAATAAGGGCTTTTTACTCTTAGTTCTTCACATTTGTGAACACTGGGAAAGCACCCTTGTTTATAAAAACAATACTGCTCTATGAAAATAATACTACCTGAACTACTCTGATGCTATTGTACCATTTCCAGAAACACAGCAAAACAGAGGGTTTTTTTTAAGTGGCAGAGGAAGACCGATATTTGATTATACTCATAATAATTTTACAAAAGCTATGAAAACATTTCAATAAAACCCCTCTAAAAACCATTATCAGGAGCTTTTACAATGTCCTTTTTAAGAACTATGCAGGCGCCATGCCGAATTTGAGTATCTTGTACTTGCAAGTCACTGAAAGGTTGAGAATACAGCCACAGCCAAGAACACTTAATACACTTTGTGATCTCTTTATACTTGAAGCAATGCTTTTGTGACAGCTCCAACTCCCAGAACTGCAGACCACTCAGAGCAGTGAGGTATATGCGTGTTTACAACAAATAGCTGATATGTATGAAAACTGCCATCTCTGAAGACAGGGGGCTGAAGAAATCCTGAGCAACTCCATCCCTGAAGCTGCAGTCCCTGACTGTTATTGATCTCAGGGAATCTGCAGAGCTGTACACATTCAGTTCATTATTTTAATCAAACCTTGAACACAGACAGTACTAAAATTTGTACTACATATGATACAGTACTCAGTTTTCATCAGTATGGGATGACTTCAAAACCTAGCATTTTGGAGAAAGAAAAAGAGGACAACAAAAAAAGCTGTTGAAACCCCCTTGACAGTCTGATTTAATTTTATTTATGCTATTAACATTTTGTAACACAGTTGTTCAGAAAGCCAGCTAGTATAACATGAAGTAAGTTTAGTGAAGTCAGTGGAGTTGTATCAGTTCACATTAAGAACAAATTTAATAATCTGTGGAGAATTTTTTCATTTGTTCCCTGCAGTCAAATAATTTTACATGATTTCCCCTCTATACATTGTTTAATGTGCATTCTTTTGTTTCACACATTTTTTCCCCCTACTATTTTCAGTGTTCAACTATATTTACATATTGCACTATCTGATTATCAGTTTAGAGTCTGAATAGCGTCTGTACTGGATGTCCTCATGGTTCAAGGTGCCCATGGCCTGAGTTTCAACCTATGGGCTACACTTCCTTTTACTGTGACTTTTGACTTTTTCAAAACACTAACCTTCCTCCTAAGCAGAGTTATGTCATGGGCCACATTAGTCCTCAAGGCTGTTTAGAGAAATCTAGAAGTAAACTTATTTGAAGAGCTTAAAGAACACACTGTAACCAATGTCAAGGAGAAGGCAGAGAATATCAGGCCTTAGGTTTCCACAGGATTCAGTGCCATCATTCTACAATTAGCTGCAGCTGGCTTTAGCAGGCATTGCAACTCATTCCACATACAAATCACTTCCTTGCACAAGTATGGACATCCAGACTACTTCAGTTACTGGTTCAGTGGGTGAAAACCAACCTCTCTTGTACTCCCCTGCTCCCCAAGGTGATTTTAACCTGTGTAAGTTTCATGATTCGGCACTTCATGCATGCGTATGAAGAGCTAAGTAAGCATTGTGGAGAGGTAACACGGGCCAATGACAGCTTAGGTTAAGCCATGCAACTGAACAGCCACAACTTGTGTTAGAGAGTTCGGAGAAGCAGGTGGAATTATATTAGACACATAATCAACAACAAATTTCTTAATTGCTTTAAAGATTCACAGGGGTGTTGAAGAAAAAAACCAAGTCCCATGAATACCTTAACCATTAACAGGTAATCCTGGTACAAATAAAATTTCAAACAGTTAAAAACAAAAAGAATCCATTTATTCTTACCTAATGATTTATACACAGATTTGGAACCTTTGTGATGCCTTTTTTATTATTATTCAATTGACAGAACCTGTGCTAGACTGAAGGAAGCATTTTAAAATATATTCTTACTAAGTGTTAGCAATAAACTAACAAGCTTAGTTAACTAGCACCCTATCTATCAGGCTTTCTCTCCATTCAAATAATAATCTCTAAACTAGGGCAGCATTTAAGCTTGAGTAGTACAGAGTGGAACCCTTTATAAAGCAATGTCAGAGACCAAGGTAACTTGAATAGTTCCAAAACTGTAATTCATAAAGGAAACAAAAAGTTTGTTCTGCTAAGAGGAAAGCCATGTTTCCCATCTGGGATAAAAAATAAGTTCAATGTATCCTTTAGAAAAATAATTCCTGAAAAAAACTTGTATAGTATCAGAAGGCATTTAATCCTGCATTGGATATGTGCAAATGGTCACAGATACCTTTGATTTTCAGAGGGGTGGAAAATAGAATCATATTTAATATTATTCCAGGAAAAACATGCCTGATGCTGTTTCTATCACTGAAGATCATTGATCTATATTTAGTTTATAGTTCCCTTCCATTTTTCCAGTACCTACTCATTAAAGATTTAATGTCATTCTAAGTGTAGGAAGACTTAGACTGGTAAACAAGTATCTTTTTATATGCACTGTGACATTTCAAGAAGGTTATGTATTTGTTAACATTTCCAGAATATTTATGCTAACCTTTCACTCTTAGGCAATAGTATTCTTGCCTTTTCTGCATGAAACAGCAAAATTATTATATCCATTAGTGGAATAGATAAAGTAGTTCTGAGATGAGTGTTTCTAAGACTAAAATGCTTTGCAGGAATGGAAATGTAATGGGAGAAGAAACCTTAGCTGAGAAGCAATGTGTGGACCCAGCAAAAACTTTTTAATATTAATTTAAAAATA
>JANHGL010008598.1:223696-236105 GCA_024611195.1 Ceyx melanurus
AAAAATATTAAAATTAATTTTAAAATATTAATTAAATAAAAATATTTTATTTATTTAAGCATAAGACCAGAAGTGATGTATTAACTGCAAAGAAATGTCTGTATATGTACTGCTTTGCACTACTCTGTAAATGCAATTGGTTTTAAAAAAGTTCTTATTTCCCTCACTTAGTTTCCATCTTTGCTTGCTAAATTTCTATAAGGCAGTCCAGACAATGGCTCAGCAGTTTAAAAGTTTTCTGCTCGTTTCACTCATAGTCTAGTAAGAACTGGAAAAGTACTCCAAATTCACTCCAAGTAATTGGTTTTCTATTGAAAACAGTAGGGCTTAGCATAAGCAAAACTTTAGTTCAATTGTAAATACAATTTAAATACACTAGAAGACCAACCTACACCTCAGCAATTAATACTGAATGGAATTTGACAAGGTAAAGGCAAAATACACTATGTTGGTAGGAGTTCAGTGTTATTTTATACAAGCTCAAAAATATTTGGACCTTATAAAAAAAATAATTCTTGTACTTAATTTGCTGGATTTTTTCCAAAGCCTTTGAATGGTTTTCTCTAAAAACAACAACAACAAAAAAAAACAACAAACAAACAAAAAACAAACAAAAAAACACACAAAAAAATAAATTCTGGGGTTCTTCTCAAGACACATAGGCAACTGAAATAGTTATTGAGACAGTGTTACTTATCCATACTTACAAAGCAAGATGAAAAGTCTGAGTAAGTTATACCACATCAGTAGCCTTTCACAATTATACTTGGAAGATTATAACCCAGACAACCTAAAGTTCCTTTTAGAGAAATATTTTTTTTCCCTAAAAGATTTTAGATATTTTCTTTTACACTATTCAAGTCCTACTTTGAGGGACACAGCATAAAACAGTGCTTTGAGCTCTATAAGCAAGCTCTACAAAAATAATCTATGAACAGTTATAGTAAACTGTAGCTGTAACTGAGAATGCTGCAAAATTAATAACCATGTTTTCATGATCATACCTTATCGTAAGTTGAAGATAATGTTAAACAAAGAGCCAGTTGAGCCATTAACTGTATTCAAAATCAATGTGAAGATGTCATTTGTCAAATACAGAAATTAAATTTTTTTTCAAGCAAAGGGATGGAGAGCAGCCTAAAGAGTAGCAGCTTAAAATATAATATGTAGAAGGTGGACAGTGACAAATATCAATCACGATTTCAAGAAACATTGTAGTGAATAGATGTTTACAGAAGTTTAGAGAGTCATTATTTGAATATTCTAAACTGTATTCAGTATTCTGAAATATTTTCACATGGATTTAAAGTCCTGGTTAAACCTGTATTAGTCATGCTACCCTTACTCAGCTCAACAGTCATCTTGTACAAAAATCCCTATGATTTCAAAAGGTTTCCATTGTTTGCAAGCAGGTAACTATTAGAATTTCCTAGAACTAGAAAACGGTTATAAGGTTCAACAGGTCCAGCTTTCTATAGAGATCTCTCTAAAAGGTTTTGGATTTTTTTCCCCTTGTTAGTGATTCAGGCAAGAACTCTCAGTGTTTCAGCTATTTGTTATTTTTATTTGCATTTTTATGATAAATCAGCTCTTAAAGGCCTAGGATTCTTTTATTTTTTAAAATAGATTACACATTTCAGAATGCTTGACTGAAATTGCAGTATTCAGAAATATCAGTAATCTAGAATTAATAACATAAATGTTCATTCTATTGCTTAAATATTGAAAATAGTTTCCATACAGACTTGCCCAAACTCTGAGAGAAAAAAGAAGAAAAAAGAAAAAAAAAAATGGCAAGCTGATCTCTTTCCCATGGAATTCTGTAGTACAGGACATTCCTGGAAAGGAGGAAAGTGGAGTAAAGCAAAAAACTATGTAGTTCTCCTTAGTTCAGGACACTGAGTTGGAAAGGAAAATTTGAGCTGCACCTTCTCTTTCCCAATCCAATTTGTTCATACTATCATCATACTCTGTAGCAATTTATACTATTTCAGGGGACTATCTTACCTCATTTCACAACTGCTAAAGGTAGGCAGTCATAAATTACTCTTCCTATGACTATTGCATGCTTCAGGTTAGTACTCTCTATCACAAGGAGCCAGATGTCATTTATCAGCTCTTTTTAGACTTTTGTTTACACCTCTTCATGTCTTAATTTTTACCTTTTATTTTACAGTGTAATACTATTTATTCTGAAGCTGTGATTTAGGGATTTTGTCAAATCCATATTATACATCTGTAACATTGCTGAGATCAGAAATGGTAAAGTCTTCATTTATAAATTTATGTGTATATATTTTGCAAGAATCATGAGACCTCTGTAAATTATACCTTTGTCTCATTTTTGCTGCCAGTATTTTCCTTTTTGAGTTATTTGTTTACATTGTTTTTATCTTTATACAAAGCTAATCAATAACAGGTTCTGTGAAAGGAGACTTGAAGACTCAAAGGCCTTCATGCAAGTCATGGGAACCCACTACCACTATAGAGTCAAAGGTCCATTACTTAATTGAGCAAATTGTGAGCCTCATTTTCAGCACAAAGAGGTAAGACCCATAGGAAAACTTCACTCTGCTTCGTCTCTTGGGCACACTCACCTTTTTTTCCCCAACTCCTGACCAAATTTCCTATATTGTACTCTTGGTAACTTAAAGCAGCCCAGACTGTCTAGTTGATAGCAACAAAAGTTTCTCAGATATGGCTTTGGTTTTATGCCAGAAAGCTGCCAGCAACTTTTTCTCTTGCATTTATCTAGAAAGGGCAAAATTCCTGCTGTAACTGAAGTACAGTGAAATCACAATCATTATTGAAGTTTATATGGAGTTTGTCAAGAACATCAGCTGAAATGTTGGTATTATTGATTGACTGGACAGTGAATATCAATTTTGGTGGCATTCATGGACAAAGGTATATTGAATATACAAAGATATCAAGTCAAAAATGTATTTATTTTAAACAAGTATTGTGCAATGCAGAAGATACATTAGTGTAAATGTTACACTTGTAGATGATTCAGAAGGGAATATCTACACTATTTAATCTATGTTGATAGGTGCTCGAAATAGTTCAAACTGATCTCAGAGAAGGGGGTTTTGCAGTTTCTGTTCAAAGTACAGAATGTACTGGGTAGATCATCAAGTTCTGGTGTGTCATCCACCCTCCACACAACACTTAGCCAAAAATAGGGAACAGTTTATAAAAGCATGAGGTTTCCCAATGACAGCATTACTGCATACCCTTTTTTACATTACAAAAAAACCCATCTAACATATAGCATATTAGTTCAAGTCAAGCAAGGTCCAGAGGACAGGAAGGTGAGACAGCCAGCATGGCTTCACCAAGGGCAAGTCCTGAGTGGCCAACCTAGTGGCCTTCTATGACAGAGTAACTACATCAGTGGACAATGGAAATGCTATGCATGTCATCTATCAGGACTTCTGTAAGGCCTTTGACATGGTCCTCTACATTGAGGAGATATGGATTTGATGAGTGGACCATTTGGCAGATAAGAAATTGATTGGATGATTGCATCTTGAGGAGTCAGTGGCTCAATGTCCAGAAGATTCTCAGTGGTCCATACTGAAAAGACCAAGAGGGGATCATATCAATGTTCATAAGTATCTAAAGAGTGTGTATTAAGAGGATGGGCCAGACTCTTTTTAGTGGTGACCTGTGACAGGAAAGGGGACAATGGGCACAAACTACAACAAAGACAGTTCTGTCTGAACATAAGGAAAAAAAACCCTTTACTTTGAAGGTGCCAGAGCACCAGAACAGGCTGTCCAGAGAGGTTGTATAATTTCTTCTGGAGAGATTCAAAACCTGCCTAGGCACAATCCTGTTCAATGCACTCTAGGTGACCCTGCTTTATATTGACAGTTGGACTAGATGACCCAGAGGTCCCTTCCAACACCTACCACTTTGTGACAGTCGTACCTGGAGGGAGTACACGAGACATAATTGGAAACAAGACAGGTCCAGACTGGATATAAGATCATCTTCACCATGAGAACAGTCACGTATTGCAGTAGGTTGGCCAGAGAGGTTGCATCATCTCCGTCCTCAGATGTTTTACAAGGCAAGAATTGATAAAGCACCGAGCTACTCGATTACTTGGACCCTGCTTTGAGCTAAAGATTGGACTAGAGACTTCTTGAGATCCTTTCCAACCTGAGTTTTTGTCAACATCCTTACAATGTAAGCCTGCATTACTATGCATTTTCATAGAACAGTAGGGGTTAGAAGGGACCTCTGGAGATCATGCAGTCTGACCTCCCTGCCAGAGCAGGGACAGATCCACACTGGAACAGATCCAGGTGGGTTTTGAAAGTCTCTAGAGAAGGAGACTCCACAATCTCTCTGGGCAGCCTGTTCTAGGGCTCTGTCACCCTCACAGTGAAGAAGTTTTCTCCTGTTAAGGTGAAACTTCTTGTGTTCCATTTTGTGACCATTACCCCTCATCCCAACACAGGGCACCACCAAAAAGAGACTGGCCCCTTCTGCTTGACACCCACTCTCAGATATTTGTAAACATTAATCAGATCCCTTCTCAGTCTTCTCTTTTCCAAGCTAAACAGCCCCACATGTCTCAGTCTTTTCTCATAAGGGAGATGTTCCAGTCCCTTAATCATCCTTGTAGATCTCCAGTGGACTCTCTCATTTCCTCATCCCTCTTGAAATGAGGAGACCAGAACTGGACACAATACTCCATATGTGGTCTTACTAGGGCAGAGTAGAGGAGGAGGAGAACCCCCTTTGACCTGTTGGACATACTATTCTTAATGGCCCCCAGGACACCATTGGCCTTCCTGGCCACAAGGGCACATTGCTGTCCCATGGATAATATTGTTCACCAGAAATCCCAGGTCATTCTCCATGGAACTGCTTTACAGCATGTCAATCCCTAACCTGTACCAGTGCATGGGGTTATTCCTCCCCAGGTGTAGGACTCTACATTTAACCCTTGTTGAACTTCAATAGATTTCCCTTTGCCCATCTCTCCAGTCTGTGCAGATCTCACTGAATGTCAGCACAGCCTTCTGGTGCATCAGCCACTACTCCCAGTTTTGTATCATCAGCAAACTTGCTGAGGGTGCACTCTATCCCTTCAGCCAGATCATCAATGAAAATGTAGAACAAGACTGGACCAGAACTGGCACCTGGGGAACACCACTAGCTACAGGTTGCCAACTGGATTGTGTGCTACTGAGCATGATACTCTGAGGTCTGTTGTTTAGACAGTTCTCAATCCATCTCACTGTCCTCTCTTCTAACCCAGACTTCCTGAGTTTACTCAAGAGGCTGTTACTGGAGACAGTGTCAAAAGCTTGATAAAGGTAACATAGACAACATCCACTGCTTTCCTTTCTATCTACCCATTCAGGCACACCATTGTAGAAGGCTATCAGATTAGTCAAATGAGATTTCCCCTTGGTAAATCCATGCTGGCTACTCCTGGTAACCTTCTTAAGTTACTGTGTCAGATTAATCATTGAATGTATGTAACCAACACAGCTACCCATACCATAGAAGCAAACTCCAAGACAATTATGTTTATACAAACACCAAAATGTAGTAAATATTCTTACTTTATTCAAATATCCATGTTACTTTTTTAGAATATCTGTCTGCCAAATAATTATTTTATATTATCTTTTTTGTCATCTTTCTAAATCTACATAGTAACTATTTTTTACATAGCTATTCAATAAAGAAGCAAATGTTCCCTCTAACTATTAGTCCTCCAAAAGACCAAAAGTTCTCTCCATGAAAAAAAGACAGTCTCCATTCTCTTTTGGGGTTGATTTTGGTTGGGTTTTTTTGCCCACCATTTGTTGTTTCTCCCAAGCTATGTTCTCATGTTTCTTACCTCACCATGCTCTGCCTGTTAAAATGCTGTTGACCACATAGGTGGAAGCAGTGAAACCAATTAGGCAGGCAGACTGTGTTCTCTCTCCCATTGCATTTCCTTCACAGCAGAATCTCTCTTCCCAGATATCTACTGAATAATATGAATTAGCACATTATTTAACCTCAGTAATAGATAATTAGCAAATGGTAGCAGAAAGAAAGAAGAGACAAAGCTTCTTTAGAGGGGGGATTCAAAATTCCCTCAAGAGAAGAGGGGAAAGGGTAAATTATCATCTAGCCCACTTGCTTGACTCCCCCTCTGGGCTGTGACTTCCTTCAGTGCGTTTCCTCCCATCCACCCATACACAAAGCAGTTTTGCTATAACTCTCTATAGAGGGTTATAATACCAAAAAAAAAAAAAAAAACAAAAAAAAAAAAAAAAAAAAAAAAAAACAAAAAAAAAACCAAAAAAAAACCAAAAAACCATAGAAGATACAAAAAGAGACATAAGTAGTTGCTGGTTGACATTCATGTCTCTAAAAATGAGCAGGACATAGATTAAATTCCTTTTGCTAAGTGGGATGCATACAAAAAACCACAGGTTTAATGATAAGTTGACAGGAAGGTTAACTGGCCAGTTTCTAGAAGGAAAAAAAAAATATATATATATAAAAAAAACAACCTAGATTTTTTTTTCTTTATTTCAGATGAACTGTCATGGCTTCTTTTCCCTAACATTCATCAGAACAAGTGGCCAGATGCTACAAAACAGACTAAGCAACTAGATACTATTCATGCAGTATGCCTGTTAATTTTGCAAGGAACAGACAATGGAGAGGGCTCATCAACTCTATTAGTGACAGGGGCACAATGTGACCTTGAATATAAAAGCAAAGCTATCGCCTTAAATGAAGGAGAAATACCAGACAAGGTTGCCGTCAGGTTCTACTGATTTACACTTCTAGAGGTAAATGGTATCCAGTTACTGTGGAGTTTGCCAAGATCATATCCACCTTATGGAAGGTGAAGAACAGTTGATCTTGTAAACACTGTCATAATGGCACCACTCAGACTGGAAATGAATGCAGTTGGGCTTTTAATATATGGCCTAGAGTTAACAGCTGTGCCATAAACAATTCGCAGAATATGAACAAAAATAGCAATCTACCTGATACGGACCACTGTAAAGTGATCTCAGATCTGTAACAGTAAGGAAAGCTAAAAGACTAATTAAATTATTGGCTTTATATCCACTAGACTTGGCTGCTGCGGTTGCATAAAAATGCTGAAGTTCCTCTGATTATTTGAGGGACATTCTTTGAAACACTCATCCATTTACTGCATACTATGAAATACTGAGTGAACAAAAGCCAAGGATCATTTATTTGATGAATTATCTGATACTTGATTGAATGTGTTATAAATTGCATCTACATTAAGCTGTTTCCTTTCACCACTTTTTATTTTTTTCTATGAGGATTTGCAAGTAATGTCCTTACTTTTTTTAGGTACCAAGTTACAGAATAACAGAGACAATTGCAGGAGATTGCCCAATGGTGTAAGCTGGCACAGAATCACTGGAGGCAATCAAATGATGCTAACATAGCCTATCCTCTGGCTTTTTGGACATCTTGAGTCACAGGCACAATTCTTAAGCTATTTAATTTGAACAATATTTTCAGACTGCAATAATCTTCATTTGACAGCACTAGTACCTCAGCTACCTACAAGACTCCATATATCTTCTGCACAAATACTACTGAAAGATAATATATAATATGATATAATTTATATCAACAATTTCAGCAAAGAGCATGTTTTTGTTGGATAACAAGATGACCAAATTTGAAATACACCTTTTCTGAGATGTTAAATTCCTTTCAAGGAATGAATGCAATTTCATTACTAGAATCATAGAATGGCTAGGGCTGGAAGGGGCCTCCAAAGGTCATCTAGTCCAGCCCCCCTGCAAAGAGCAGGCTGTTCAGAGTTTTGTCCAACCTCACCTTGAATATCTCCAGGGATGGGACCCCAACCACCTCCCTGGGAAGCCTATTCCACTGATCCACCACCCTCAAGGTAAAGAACTTCTTCCTGATATCCAGTCTAAATCTTCTCTTCTCTAATGTAAAACCATTACCATTTCACTACAGACCCTTATAAACAACCCCTCTCCAGCCTTCCTGTAGCCCCCTTCAGGTACTGGAAGGTGGCTATAAGATCGCCCCGGAGCTTTCTCTTCTCCAGGCTGAACAATCCCAGCTCCTTCAGCCTGTCCTCGTAGGAGAGGTGTTTCAGCCCTCTGATCATTTTTGTGGCCCTCCTCTGGACCCGCTCCATCAGGTCGATGTCTTTCCTGTGTTGAGGGCTCCAGAACTGGATGCAGTACTCCAAAAAGAAACTAAAAGAAACACCAGAGAGTTCATATTTACCCAAAAGAGGCAGGGGGGAATTGAAGGCAACATGAAATCAGAAAGACTTAAGTAGACTTACTTAGCAGTAGACTTATTTGTTACCGGAGAAACTAAAAATTTAGAAAATAGTAGAAAAAGATAATGCCAATTGTGACCATAATTGCTTTGTTCTTCAGCTGTACTTTATGATGGTACTGCAAGTATATAAAATGAAACTTAAACAAACAACAACAATAAAAAAAAACACACCAAAACAAATAACAGGAAAAACAGAGTATTGAATTAGAAAACGGTTAATTGCATCGACTGACTTATTTTCCAGTATATTATAACCAAGCTACACAAGAAATGACAAGCGCACCCAGTGCTACTATTCCGCATCAGCAATACATTCAAATATGTCTCTGGCATATGCCAGAGAGTTGGTTTTCTTTTCCACAACAGGAAGTAGTGAAATTTTCTCCAGACTATTCTTAGACACTTGCTACTATCAAATCTGTAGAGCCAAACACTCCTGATCAAGTAAAAATCTTCTTGTAAGTATGTCTTTAGGTCATCAGACTGATTAAGGGTTGAAGGTAAACAGTAATAGGCTTCAGGTTGTTTTTTCTTATAATTATTAAGGTCCCATGGGAAAAGAAGTATAAGGGGAACACCTATACCTCTGTTAAAATAAAATTTTGCACCCAATGTCCTCCCTTAATTTTTCACCATAAGTCAGGAATGCAAACAAGCACTAAATCAGAGACTCTCCTAGTAGCTGACAACAAGGTTCTCTTATTCTCTTATTGAATTTAAATAGATATATAATAATTTCTTCTAAATTCAAGAGCCATTAAAACACAAGAGATATCACCTTTCTGCTTTCCTCATATCTGAATTCTCCTTCTTCCAGTTTTATGCTTTCAAACACCAATTTCACTGAATTCATGGGCTAATACACCACAAGACCACAGTGGTTTTCTACCAGCTCAACAGTTTTATCAATTTTTCAAGGTCTCTTGGACAGTAGGCAACATATTTCCTGGATATCAGTGTGGATTTAGTAACAATCCTGGCAAAACTAAGGTTCCTTCCTCACACTCCAAAATGAGAAACACTTCAATTAAACACAACCCAGTCCCATTGCCACCAAAGCAAATATGACTTTCATTAATCTTCAAAAGACTGGACTCTTTCACAATCATAGTATTCACATCACCTTTAGTCAAAGCCCTTTAAAAGAAAAATGTAAAAAGGAGTGAAGGAGCATTGATATCAAAGTTCTAGATTCCTTTAATAGAATAAAAACTTTCCCCCACAGTCTCTCCAAATAATCAGTTTCACCAAATTAATTATAAAGACACAAGACAGAACATCTGACGCTCTCTCATATGGTGAGAGCATGCAAGACATCTTCAACATGTCTGGTCAGCTCATCCTGCTTTGTAATTCTTTCTAGACTCTTAGCCTCCTCACTATCTATCTGACAAAGTTCCGTGCCACACCATCTGCATTCCAGACTCCTCCAACGACACTGAACCACAAACAGGGAATTTCTCCAGCAGGCATGATAAGGTTCTGTTCCTCTGATTCTCTAATGAGTTGTTCCTGGAAATTTATTTATTTAAACAAAGCAATAGAATTCTGTCTTTCACCCAACTGGATTAAAGAAATGGATTTCACTTCTGGGAAATGGCTATTTTACTCTTGGCTGGGCAAGAAAAAAGAAGGAGTTGGACACTGGAAAGAACTTGACCTATTTATCACAGCCTATTTTTCAGTTTACTACAGGTTACAGACAGATGATCAAGTTATTTTAGCTCTTCCCCCACCTAGTTAGAAAGGCTCATTTCCTATATGATCAAAAAAAATAAAAATAATTTCCAGTATACTAAAATTCCTGCAAGAATTTTGGCATTTGTCTATACCTTCAGAAGTTTTTTCCAGCAGATCTTACTGACAGAAAATTAATCAATAGACTAAAACCAAACAAGTTCCAGTTCAAAGGCAAGAATAACCATTCAAAGCTAGGAGTCACCTTGGATGTCATCACAACCATCTGCAGCCATGTCAGGCTAAATGCTGGTACAGTTGGTGGAAGTAGAAGTTGTTAATAACCAAGCTGTGTGCTGCAACTCAGCACAATGAGGTTTTTCGGAGAAGGGAATTGAAGAAAGCATCTGTTACAGCATAAAGTAGAAGACATACAGATAAAGCTGGCTGAAGACTAAGTCAGCAATTTTTAATACCCCTATTACCACACAAGGTGTCTCTGAAGTGCACAGAACAAACTATAATGTCAAAATTGCTTCTCTTATGCAGGAAGATGGTGATACTGGAGTCTTGTGTATGCTGTTAGCATGTAATCTCACTAGAATTTAAAAAAGATAATTACAGCCTTAACTCATTATGTGACTTGGCATTAAGCCACCCTGAAGGAAGGAATGAAAAGGCTTTGAGAACATTAATATGTAATGGAGTCTTTTGATATATAAAAAGAAAAAAGTTCCCTGAAATTACTTTGTTATTTAAACCCAATTTTTTTATTATGTGGTCATCCATGGGTGAAGTCCAGGTCCTACAGACAATAATTTGGACGTTTCCATTCCACAGCTACAACTTTCAGTTGCAAGGAATTCATTGATTATTCATGCATCAGGAATCCAAAATATACATCTATATATAACACGGATAAGTCATGGCATGATGCATTCAACAGAGATGAGTCAACATATTCAACAGCTTAAACCATGTATGGTGAAAGTACTTCCTGTTCACTAGTAACTAACATTAGTCAGTCTTAACAAGCAAAAGCAAGGGGAAAAAAAAAATTATGGCAATTCACTGCCTTGTCCTTTTATTTATCAAAAAAAGGTTTCTTGAGTTCATGTTGTCTGCACAAATGTTAGCCTTGCATACAGGATTTCTCAAGGTTTTAGGTTTTCTTTCTTTAAAAAAAAATTTAAAAAGAGAAATTAAAACTCACAGCTGTAATAATCCAGACCTTGGAATTCACTACATCATTATATCCTAATCATCACTTAAATAAGAATATCCTACTGAATAAATCCACAAGCAAAAAGACCTTATTTATTTCACTACTAGTCATATTTAATATTTTACTAGGAAGTCATACATTAATAAGCTATGAACTTTTTCAAGCAGCTCCACATTAGCAACATTATGCAAATAACAATAACTGGTGAACAAATTTGTAGATTCTGTTCACCTTGCTATCCTTCTGAAATACAAAAAATCATAGCAACAAGATAAATACAGTGTGAAGATTCTAATTTTCAGTAGAAAAGTAGCTCTTCATCTTCTAACATGGCAGCATTCTTTGCTCAAATCAAGGTTGATAGAGTGAGATATTTTAAACTTAAAATGGTCAGTCAAAAGTTTTTACTAAAAGTCACACTACATCTTGAGTTCTGTACATTTGTACACTCAAGTTCTCCAAAGTTGCTCCAATATTATTCAATATATTCATCAGTTACCTGGATGAGGGGGTAGAGAGCACCTCCAGCAAGTTTGCTGATGACACCAAACTGGGAGGAGTAGCTGACACAGCAGCAGGCTGTGCTGCCATCCAGAGAGACCTGGACAGACTGGAGAGCTGGGCAGAGAGAAATTTAATGCAATTGAACAAGAGCAAGTGTAAGGTGCTGCATCTGGGGCACAACAACTCCATGTATCAGTACAGGCTGGGGGCTGATGTACTAGAGAGCAGGTCTGGAGAAAGAGACCTGGGGGTGCTGGTGGACAGGGGGATGACCATGAGCCAACAATGGCCCTTGCAGCCTAAAAGTCCAATGGCATCCTGGGATGTATTAAGAAGAGTGTGGTCAGCAGCTCAAGGGAGGTTCTTCTCCCCCTCTAATCTGTGTTGATGAGGCCCCACCTGGAATACTGTGTCCAGTTTTGGGCACCACAATTCAGAAAAGACAGAGATTTACAGGAGAGAGTCCAGTGCAGGGCTACCAAGATGCTGAAGAGAGTGGAGCATCTCCCTTATGGGGAGGGGCTGAGAGATCTGGAGCTCTTTAGCCTGGAGAAGAGGAGACTGAGGGGGGACCTCACCAATATCTATCAATATGTTAAGGGTGAGTGTAGGGAAGATGGAGCCAGACTCTTCTCAATGTCATCCAATGACAGGACAAGA
>JANHGL010008598.1:236205-247437 GCA_024611195.1 Ceyx melanurus
CCTGGGTGACTTGGTCTAGGTGATCCTGCTCTGGCAGGGGGGTTGGACTAGATGATCTTCTAGGTCCCTTCCAACGCTAACATTCTGTGATTCTGTGATTGTTACAAATGTGGTGGACAAGAATTTACCACAGCTTATTTCCACTGCTAGCCCATTCATTTGGCTTCAGCTAAAACATTTAAATCCAAAGAACTCCACAGCTACTACTTGCTTCTATCTTAAATCAGTAATCTCTTCATTGATTATTATTAAATCTTCTAGAATACAAACACTGCCTCTCTAGAGGCAGCATAGCAAGCCACAACACAGTTTCCCTCCATAGCATCTCCTTGCATTTATCATCTCTAAGCCTCTGGGGTAAGAGCAGATTTCAGTAACCTTCAATCCCCTTCTTCTGAGCCTGACATGAAGAACAGCAATTATTTACAGCTGAAAATAGACTGAGAGATAGGCAGAGGTCATCATTTTATTAGCTCAGCTCTAGGAAAAGAACTACTAAATCACCTTTAAGTTGATCAGACTGCAGTACTTTGGGATTTAACTACTTTACTTGGAAAACAACATCTATAACTGAAGGAGAAGAAAATGCAGCTACTTATAAATGACAAGCAGTCACCTAACCATTACTGTTCTCCTTTTATTATTGTCAGTTCCTCAGTCACTAACCATTTCTAATCCAGTACAACAGCAGTAGTATTGTATGTAATGCGTTAATGCTCAAGGGAGATGTCTTCTTTGGGAGAACACACATTTTTACATAACTAACGTAAATAATCTTTTTAGGCTTTCATTTTGTTATCTTAGTACTGATGATTTACAGATTTCACAGGAAACCTCCTATCAGCCAAGGCATGACTGCACAACCAAAGAATCTCCATATTTCAGAGAAACATGTAGGTCAGTTCCTTCTTGGAAAATGTACAGATGTAATCTGGGAATGCTCAAAGATTCAGTGATGGAAGTTAAAATTTTTTTTTGGTGATGTTTTTCTGCAGCTAAATCTGCTTACACCGGAATCACTGCCTTATATGTAGAAACATGGGCTGTAACTTCCTACGACGCACAACATGCTACCATACGTGCTTTCCCTTTAACTCATCAAGTTTTCCAGGCTGCTGCCCACTCTCTAATGAAAGGAAGGTCACTGTGCATACTACATTAATTAATTCCAGTGCTTGAGAACTTAAGCTTCACACCTATAAAGGCTAGCACTTCAGCTTGTACTGCAGGGCAAATATTGCCATGGATTTGGGCCAGTAGAAAATTTTTTTAAAAAAAAAACAGATGTCCTCACAAGATTTTAAAATATGCCATCCTAGAGTTTGTCTCTGAAAGCTTCTTCTTGACTATGCTACATTTAAAATAAAAAAGCAAGGAAGATCAGGATTTACCTATCATGATCATTAAATGATTCTGGAAGGGAATGATCATCAAACAAAAAAAACCTCACAAATAAAATCAAAAGCATGCAACTTGTAACAAAGTTTTAACACAATACAATTTTCACTCTTTGCTACTTCTTTGTATATAATTACTGCACTAGTAATTATTTAAAATTATGTTCTAATAATATATTCCAGTGGTTGCCATTTTAATGCAATGAGGAAACTATCAACCCATGCTGACTTGTCTTTCAAAAGACAAAGAAAGTAAATAAGTAACCCTGTAATGCCTTATTGCACTATGATACATAAGCTATCCAACATAGCAGGGATGAACAGTTGGGAGAAGCTAACAGATTTCAAAATTGTGCAGCCTCACTGGAATTTTAATATCCTAATTAAAATAACACTGGAAATCTGAAACTGTGAAAGAGACATTCACACACAAGAAGCAAGGTATGACAAATTCCACAAGTGTCATAGACAACAAAACACACACAAATTTAATCACTAGTTGTTCACACCATAAGCCTCCAAAATAAAATCAATACCATTCCTCTCCTGTTATATTTCCTCTCCAGATAGGATTCTCAGTAATTCTCCTTTTACCTTAATTACCTATTCACCTTTCCAGACTACCATGTCACAGTATCACATCAATACTATTTTTATTTAAACTGTAGTGCAGGGTACTTATCTTCTCAAACTAAGTTCAAGCAAACAATGTTTCTCAATTCAGATCTTTGACTTATGTGTTTTGTTAAGTTGGTATTCTGTAACCTGGTTGGTTGTTTTGTTTGTTTTTTTTTTTCTCCTATGACTTCTATGAGTCACTTTATTCCACATTAACAAGACAAAACAAAGGGGCAGGTAAAATTTCATATCTTTATCATTCTAAAGAGAGGGAAGTACTTCAGTCTTTCAAGGGCTGAGAATGAACTATGAAAATCTAACACCTAATAATTACTTCTGCAAGGCAACCAAGGCTTCATTAAGTAGAACAGGGGAAGACAGTAACTTCAACCACAAACAGGTGAAGGAAGAAAATACAGCTTTGGCTCCTCTCCTGAAAGTGATGGAGGCACTAATGAAGACAACAAATCCATTTGTCTGTTTTTGATCCTCAGTCATTTCTAAGATGCAATAAAGGAAAAATAAAGCAACTCAAGAAGTATCAAAACATACGTTTTGATAAAAAAATATTACTTAACAAGCAATAATTACAAGTAATAATAAAATCATTCTTTATTGTCATAATTCTTTCTGTCCTGCTTCTTCTGTTGCTGGTTGCATTTCAGAGGTGAAAGAATCACAGGGTGAAGGCTAGTTCATCTTACCCCAGAACTATACAGAGACAAAACATCTGTAGCAGATTTAACCTAACAATCCTGCCACCAACATTTCACAGAATTCTGGCCTTATTACTTGTAACAGATTTTTTTTAAATAAATAAATAAACTAACACTATCCTTACAAGAATAGAAGCTCAAGAACAAGCAATTAATAAGATAAAAAATTTGTTTACAGAAGCTTCTGTAATTAAATCATATGAAATTTCACTCTCAGAATGAAACAAATCTTGGATCTGAATGCCATAACATGGAAAAAAACAAAAAACAAAACAAAACAAAAAAACTAACAAATGAACTCAAAACCAAGAGGTAACAAATAAGCTGTGTCACAGGAAAGCAGGTAAGTAAAATTTGACTGCAATTTTTTTTTTCTTTCATCTTTAAGCTTGTCTGAACATTATAACTGATTGTTTGCATCTGTTGTATATTCAAGATGGAGTCACATACAGTACTACTGAGTGAAGCATTCCAACAACAGCATGTCCACACTGTGTGGACTACCACTAGTACCTTCAGATTTGAGTAGTAGGGAACCAAAGCCAGGATGTTCTTTGTCTTCAAATCTAGGATCTGGCTGATTTGATACAGGTAGGTTTGGTGATTTTTATGCAGGCCATGGGAAAGCCAAGAATAGAAAGGTAATAATTCACAATGTTTTTAATTTTGTTTTCTTGCTGTTTGTCATAATATCATCCAATGTTGAAGCTTTTCAATATTTTTTGGCAACTAAAACACTTTTAAAAAATAAATATCAATCATTATGAAAACTTTTCAGAGTTAATTTTGTAAAGAAAAAAGACTGTGGACTTAAATTTTCATTTAAAACCATTATTTATATACACACACAAATTTTTAGAAATATACACAGTTAACACTCAGCCACTGAAGACCAGAGTTCTATCTAATGCTATATTTTGTCTTAGAAGCACTACCTTTTCTTCATTTTTAAGCAGGAAAAAAAACCTAGAAGGGGGAGAAAAAGGGCACACATCATCTAATTCAGAACATTCTAGAGAAACTCTGCAACTTCCAGAAAAATGGGGGAAAGGGAATTAATGTAAAGGACTTTTTAGAAGTAGTATCACTGGTTACTACGCCTGTTCCTCAATGAGGTTCTTCAGTCTGGATGCTGAAGGGATTAGATGAGATGGCACCCTTCTCAAAGACATAAAATCAAAGTTGCTGCAGCCTTTGTGCAGGGATACAAAAGATGTCAGAATCTGAGAAGAGGAGTCAAGCTGGCAGTCAAAGCTGAAAGCAAAGGACAATTTCAATAAAGCACTGGTTAGAGGGAAAAAAACAAACAAAACCCACTGCAGGGCTGCTTCAAGGCCCATAGCAGCTTGCTACACATCCCAAACCCAGATCACAGATTTGTCCCTGAAGCACTCCCTCTTCTGCTATTTAACATTCCTAATGCATACTTTGAGGGTTTAAATAAATTCATTTCTATTTGTGCACTTCTCTTTGAATCACCTTGTTTGGATGCCAATAAGTGCAACTCACTGTGTACTCTCTTCTACTTAATAAATCACAGCTTCAGGGGTTTATTCTGAGTGAAAAGAGGATCTTCAAAAAATTGTGGTCTATTTCTTTCACTTAGCAAACAGATACCTAAATGATAAGAACCCTGAAGGAAGTAAATTGGTACAGTTCAAACTCCCAAAAAACTCTCTGGGAAAAAGATTAATAATTTCAGGTTTGCACATAACATTCCAGTCTAAATGACCAGAAATATGGTATCTAACCACAAAAGCTTGTCGGGTTATACAACAGCGTAATGAAATCTTTCTCTTGCATGCACTTACATACCATTTCCTGAAAACTTTCCTTAAATGTTCTCTTCTATCTTTATGTGAAGTTACATCCACTGTTAAAAACTAAAATAAAAACAAACCCACAAACAAAACCAACAAAAACACACACACAGAAAAAAACCCACATGCAACTGTAAAAACAATTGATTTCAGAAGCACTCTGGCAAAATGTTATCTAGCACTTGACTCCACTTGTGCCCCAGATACAAACTTTAAGGTTTTGTTCACAGCTTAATGCTATGAATGCAGGTCACTGATGTGTTACTGTCTGCCTGAAACAGCTCCCAAGGGGATATTTATAAATTTATGAATGATCATCACAGGATAATCAAAACACTAAAGCAACTGGGTAGTTAAAATTAAAAAAAAAAAAAATAAAAAAAATTGAAAAATTTTAAAAAAAGCTTCTCCTCTTGTAAATCTGACACTCAGTTACTTGAAGCAGGTGTTTCATGCAAGCAATGACTACAATGACTACTACATGTGAACAATCAAAGGCATGAATTTACCAATGGCACAAAACTGGCAGAAATAAGTCAATACATTTGAGGGCAGGGTTGCCATCTAGAGACACAGCAGGCTGGAGGAAAGGTCTGACAAAATTAATAAAGCTCAACAAGGACAAATGGAAAGATTTGCAGCTGGGAAGGAAGAAACTCTTGTACCAATGGAGGCAAGGACTGACTGAGAACAAGAACTACTAAAAACAGCCTGGTGGACAAGGAAAAGGTCAAGCAGCACACAAGTTAGCACTGTGCCTTGCTAACAGAGAAGACCAACAGTACCCTGAGCTGTAGTCACAGGAGCAGAGTCAGAAGTTCAGGGGAAGTAACCCCTCTCCACTCAAAGCATTTGTTAAACCATATCTAGTTCCTGTGTCCAGTTCTGGGCCACCAGTATATGAAAGACATAAACTGCAGCAAGTTTGACAGAGCTACCACAATGGTTGGAGGCTGAAGTGCTTGCCCCGTGAGGATAGAACTGGCCTTGTTCAGCCTATACAAGAGATGGCTTTGGGAGGACCAAACAGCAGCCGGTGGGGGGTGGGGTGGGAGATGGGGAAGAGTGGGTGGGGGTGGATGGATCAAGAATTGCTATTACACCAACACACATGTATAAACATGAGCTGCTCCTGTTTATACATGTGCATGCAGCACTTATTCTGCTCTCTATTACACGACTGAGGTGGAATCTCTAAAACAAATCATCATAGAAGAGAGTCTTAGAAATAAAACTCAAATTGATCAGACTTTGTGTGCTTATCTCCTATGAAATCAACATGACAAAAGACTTAAGATAAAGACTCCAAAACAGAAAGCCATCAGCAATCAACAATAAGATTCATACAGGTCCTGTAGGGAGCTGCAAACTTCTTTATGTTTCAAGTACCAACTCCTAGCACTCTGCTAGACACTTGTGGATTCACAGCTAAGCATGCATCGGTCCATCCTCAGACATCAGTA
Organism: Ceyx melanurus; assembly: GCA_024611195.1. Lineage (NCBI taxonomy): Eukaryota > Metazoa > Chordata > Aves > Coraciiformes > Alcedinidae > Ceyx > Ceyx melanurus. The sequence continues at coordinate 242,220 of JANHGL010008598.1, forward strand.
AGTTCATAAGTATTGGCAAATATACAAAAAATACTTTCTTCTAAAGTAGTTTGTGCCCTACTATCACCCTTGAATGGAAGTTCAAACCACAACTGGGACTTCTTGCCCAATACACCTAACTGAAGAAGCAGATACTTTTCAGCTCTGCTGAGCCCCTGATAGGGTGTGTGGCAGAGCCTGAACTGCAAGCAGTAACAGGCCAGACAGCCATTCCATAATTGTGAGACATGTAGACCACAGTCACTTCAGCCCAGCTTACAGTACAGTACCTAACATAAAAGGCCCACAAGCTTCCTCAAAAGCTAGGCTCTGTTCAACTACTTGGGCTGACTGCAACTGCTTAGATTCCTCCAGTCCTACACACAAATGCACCTCCCTCTTATCATGAGGGTCACGCAATGTCACGACCCAGTATTTGGATATGTGGCAATTTTTTATGATCTTGCCAGAAGAAAGATAACAATACCGGGTGCAGAAATAGGGGCTGGGGCTGGTGTGCAGTCTTACGAGATATTGGGCAGAACCCCCTTGATTTCTAACACTCTTCACTGCAGTGGGAGGCTAGGGGCAGCACAGCAGCTGCACCATTTGTTGTCTGGCAGGACCTGTGAAAACGTTTAAAAGGTGATCCCAAATGGTGAAATAAAGCCGCAAACAAGGTCGGATGTCACGTGCACAACAAACTTTTATTAGAGCAGCACAACCAACTCTAAAACAGATAGGACAGGAAAAAAAAAAACAACCAAAACACCACCAAACAACAACAACAACAAAAAACCAAACCAAACAAACAAAAAAACAAACAACAACAACAACAAAAAACAGAGACAGAAAGGAGAAAGCAGAAATATAGAGGACAGCAAGCAATAGAATAGTTACCACCACAGTGCAGCATCAGTGGGATCAGTGTGGCAACAGCTAGACCCAAAAAGATAGTCCAGGAGTATAGGGTACCAGGGCTCATGGGAAATCACCAATATTTATTAAATTCTGCCGTTTCTGTTTTTGGTATAAAAACAACTTCAAATCAGGCGAAATTTTCACCCTGGCATGATTCATCCTTAGTTATCTTTTTACAAAGTAAAAAGAATACTTGGGCAAAATTTGTGTAAGTCACCTGTGAATGTAAAAGAAGAGAAAACAGCAGTATGGAGAACAAAAGGGGCCCTGGGGTAGAGTGAGGGGAGGGCTCAGTGGATTACTAGATCTAAGAGGGATTTTTCCAGGTGTTTGCATCTGTTAAGAGGATTCTCTTGTGTCTCCCCAGAATAACTTAAGATATTATCATAGATGCTGACCCTGCTCTTGGGGCACTGTGTGTCTTTAACACTAAATAGGGTAGGGCTTTGCCACCCCGGATTGTTTACACTGTTGATCTGCTGTTACTATGTGCACTACAGTCAAATGTGCTTTCTGCACCAGGTTATATGCAATTTTGCAACAGCATACTAAAAGTTAAGCAAGGGCATAGAGGAAAAAACAAACCAACAAACAAACACCTCCTACAGATAGGACCTGTTTCTGTCTTGAGTTCTACCCCTGCACATACTGAAGTGACTCTGAAGTACATGTTCATCTTGCAATGACCTCTCAGAATTAAATCCTAATGATCAGATGTTTTGAGAAGTCAGGGAATTTAAACTATTCAGGTAAAGGGTTTGGTTCTTGATTTCTATCCACAGAAATGAGATCAGAGACTTCCTTCCATTTATATTTCCTCCTAAAGCATATTCTCAACATTTTCCTTCACCTTAGTGCTTAGCCCAGATATTTTCCATTCTTTTTAATAAAGATTAAAACAAAAGCAAACAAACCCCCCAACCCTTTTGCTCAATGCTACAGACACTGTAACACAAAATGGTTTCCTGGAATTCCAAAGCTTGCCATTCCTAGACATACAGTGATACACCACCACCATTTTCAATTTCTCTCCCAATATTTTCAGAACAGTCTGGCATCTGTGACTCCCATGGTCTGACATGAACAAACTTAAATGAAAGCTCTGTCACTCCTTCACTTTTCTCCACACTTTAGTCAGCATAGTAAGGGCAAGACATATGCTGTAAATCCTGAAGCTCCATTACCATACCTTACAGCTTTGCTGGCCAAAACTGCAACCTGTGTGGTAAATAATTAATCAATAGCTGTTCTAAACAGCTCCTAAAAAGCCCACCAGCTATGAGTGCCACATAAGTAGGTGAATACTCAGCTGAAACTCTTTCATACTGCATGAAGTCTTTGTTCAACCCTTGCAAACAGCTCACAAATTCACAAAATTGGCCTATTAATAGTAACCTGGCAAGCAGGAACTGGGACTGAAATTACTGCATGAAGAACACATGTAAGGCTTGCTGTTCACAGGATTAAATCACAGTCAGTAGAGTAAGATGCCTTCTAAACTCCTCTGTGGTCCTGGTTGGTCTTCAGTGTTAGAGGTTATATTCTTAGCAATATCCAGTCACCTATTGCATTTATGCAAATATTTCATTTACCACCATTTTATCTCAGTTAACAGGAACAAGGTTGGAAGAAATAGGAGACAAGTGACTTTGACACTTTTCTTCCAAGATGGGTGCCTCGATGGGGCGTGAGCATACGTGAAAGAAAGTGTGACATTACACATTTGTGTCATCAAGCCATGTTGTGCTCCAGGAAGAACATCATCCAAACTGACATAACTGCTTAGATTAGAAGGCCCTTAAGACATGAACTATTTAATTTTTCATGTTTAATGAAGCAGGGACCCAAGTGGTACCACATTTTAGCAGTTTTGTGAAGCCTGTAGCATAGTATATTATATTCTTTGTTGAAGTTACATTCAATTCTATGTTGTTTTTTTCTTGAAGACTGTTTTAAGAGTGCAGCATCAATGAATACATACAAATAAACTGAACAAGCATTTCAAATATCCGATGCTGTATGTTTAGTCCTAAGATATTAATAGGTCCAACCTACAACAAAACCATTTTTGCCCAGCTTTGCGGTGATTGCTATGTGCTGCTTCACTACAGAGGAAGCTGTTTTCACCAGCATACCTTATCTGAACTATCTTTGGTGTCCCTTTTTATCAGTTCTGGCTCCAAATCCCCATCAAATTTGAGGATTATTTCCAGACAGAATCCCAAAACCTACAAAGTAAGTCATAATGAAATAAGGAATTAAGAACCCTAATTGCTGTATGATACCTAATACTATCCCTTAAACCAGTAATTTCCTGTGTGAAAACAAACTACTGAACTTTGCTTCCCTGAAGACTCAAAACAGGTTTTCTCCTAAGGTGATGGTTTAAATTGTAGTTATCACAGTAATCAAAACAAACACACAGGAACACTGAATTCGTGTTCTCCTTTATAGCTAGCTGACCCATGTTAAAAATAAACAGTTTGATAACATTTCTGTATTTTCTTATTTGCATTATCAGATATGTTTCAATCAATGGCCCTTTTCTTATTGATCATCTATTTAAACAGAATAACACTACATTCCAATGAAAGTGTACAAACTCTGTAATTTTTTAGTTATATTCGTGTTTATTCATTTTAGGATCATCCTGGGACATTAGGTATTAATTATTTTTTTTTTCCTCATAAATAACCAACTCTCTAGAAAACAGGAGTCTGCACAGGAAGACTGAATTGATTTGTAGCTTAAGAATAATTGCCAGAATATTCAAGCTTATTAGCAGTAGCTACTGAAATTCCCTGTAACACATGGACAAGATCACCCACAAACTTGCAACCTAAGAGTGACACAAGTAGGCTTAAGGTGAGATTGAGGGCCCCTTGTGTATGACACCAGGATGGTAATTTTAGCAGTCAGTAGAAGGAAAACAGACGAAGAGTGATCGCAGGTGATAGAGCTGGAAATCTAATCCAGAGCTCTTGGGTCCCTTCCAGTATCTTGTTAACTGGAACATGCTGCTTCCAACATGGACCAAGATGTGATTTATAAACTATTACCAAGAAAATTGTTTGGCAATTATGGAAACAAGCATAATATTCAACTTCAGCTTTTTATTTCAGTTGTGCCCTGTGGTAGAACAAGAGGTAGAGGTCACAAGCTGAAACATAGGGAGTTCCAGCTCAGTATGAGGAAAAACATCTTTACTTTGAAGGTGACAGAGCATGGAATAGGCTGCCCAGAGAAGTTGTGGAGTATTCTTCTCTGGAGATTTTCAAGACCCACTGTGATATGTTCCTGCGTGGCCTGCCCTGGGTGATCCTGCAGTAGCGGGGGGCTGGACCTGATGATCTCCAGAGGTCCCTTCCAATCCCTACCATTCTATGATTCTATATGTGAAGAATAAAATTTGTAATTTTGATATTTAAACCAATCTTCTGCTTTAATCTTACTTAGTGTTTATGACAGGTTTATGAATGTTCATGAATTATTTTTTATCAACAGCCATAGCTATTAAATCATCTTCAGAGTGAACAATAACTTGACATTATCTTTAGGCTGGTTGGTCCATGTGCAGAGCTCCCATTGGCATTACAGGGACTATCACACATAGTTCATATACAGGATCAGCTTGCTAATCTTAAGGAAAATAAGAAGTAGTCTGTATCTATATTATTTTTCTTGGTCCTGGATAACAGCCAAAATAAAAATCTTGTTACTGTTACTGTTTCATTTGATCTATTCAATGCTATTTCAGGGTAGAAGAATCTACCAAAAGTAAGTTTTTGCTTCTGATGTGAGGAACCCTTCTTTCTCACAGATGTGGCTGGCTAGTTTACCTAATGCTGACCTTTAATTATAGAGGTGGTATGAATTCCGAAGACAATTTGTAGAGAAATCTCATGAATCAGCAGAAATGCTTTAAACGTACCACTGATATCCAAGGTCTCATAGTACTGCTCCTGACTGAAATCAGCAGTTGTTAATAAAAACATCATCCTTGATGGAGAATGAATACTCTTGGTATAAATCAAGAAGGGTAAGAGGGAGGACTCAGGGAACTACAGACCTGTTAGTCTGACCTCAGTGCTGGGTAAACTCATGGAGCAGATCATCATGAGTGTTATTATGAGACTTATACAGGACAGCCCTATAATGAGGCCCAGTCAACATGGATTTATAAAGGGCAGGTCTTGTCTGACAAACCTGATCTCTTTCTGTGATAAAATGACCCGTCTAGGAGATGAGGGAAGAGCTGTGGATGTTGTCTATCTTGATTTTAGCAAAGCCTTTGATACTGTTTCCCATAACATTCTCC
>JANHGL010008601.1:8691-33408 GCA_024611195.1 Ceyx melanurus
TATATATATACTCTGTACTCCCAGGTGAGTGTGAAGTTGAACACACACTATGAACGTGCTCAGACTTTCCACAGCTGCCAATTTTCCTTTTGGTCTTCTAATTTGCTCATTCCTTCTACTTCTTTCCAATCTGACTTTGTGTATTCATTTAATTAAATGTTCAATTTTATCCCAGCACAATTACTAAGAATGGATTTGGAACAATTAGACAAATTATTCCAGCTATAAAACGCAGGCCACATGAAGCCTTGAGAGGTGTGGGAAACACACCCATCAGCGTCACAGTGTCTGCTTACACAACATCTGCCTGAAAACAGCAACATGATAGATCTGGGTAGAGCAGAGCTGCTTCCATTCAACATTTTAATTCATTAGTCTGCACTCTGTGTGATGATAGGGTTTTGTATGTAATTACATGGTATTTTTAGGAAGCAAATAAAGTACTTAACTGTTAATATTAAAAGCCTTAAATGCAGAGATTATGTTTGCATCCTATTATTTTCAGAATATTTCTGCTTTCTAAAGTGACCACAAAACTGGCTTCATTGAACTGAACGATAATGTTTCATATCCATCTAAGTCATCTACAGAAGCACGTTCCTTCTAACTCTCAGCCCTGCACATTCAGCATCTCTGGACGGAGCTGAGCAGAATTTTCTGTGTGATGCTGACAATCCATCTCAAATTAAATTGCCTTCCCTGAAGTATTTGCACTAAAAACAAGAGGGGGGAAAAAACAGAGTTCCACAAAAAGTTGTAAAAACTCATCTCCAGGTCTTATAAGCTAGTGATTTATAACAAAACATTTTTCCTCCAGTCTTTTGTTTTTAAAACATCGAAACCTGAATCATGAAGAAAATCCCAATTTGATTTTGTCTGAAAACAAACAAAAAAATTCTTAGCCTAACAAAAATAATGGAATAGTTTAGGTTGTAAAAGACCTTTAAGATCATCAAATCCAACCATTAACATAACACAGCTGGGTCCACCACTAAACCATGTCCCTCAGCACCACATCTACATCTTTTAAATACCTCCAGGGATGGGACTCAACCCTGGCAGCCTGTTCCAGGACTTGACAGCTCTCTCAGGGAATATTTTTCCTTATGTCAAATCTAAATCTCCCCTGTTCAACTTGAGGCTGTTTGCTCTTGTCCTATCACTTGTTCCTTGGGAGAAGAGACTAACACCCACCTTGCTAAAGCCTCCTTTCAGATAGCTGTAAATAGTGACAAAGTCTCCCCTGAGCCTCCTTTTCTCCAGGCTAAACAACCCCATTTCCCTGGGGAATGGAACTAATGCAATACTCATCTTCACCCACAGAGACACACAAAAATTTATATTATAATAAAATATTTTCCACAAATCCAAACCCTGACCTCCTCTCACACCACTAGCACTCGGGGTGAATTCAGCCCCCTTTCTTGCCTGATTTTTTAGCACTAGGCTTCCATTTCATCAGAGCATTTTGCACATGACTGGTGCAAATCTTCCCCCCCCCCACTCCCACTAAAGATTCTTTGGGCAGACTCCTGCTCCAGTCTGGAGCTGAGCACCTCTCATGTTTTGCTGGAATTATGCTGGTTTTGTCTAAACAATTTCTCACTCGTATTTTCAGGCTTTCAAGGTGAATTAACTTTACTCTGCTTTGATTATCCACTTTGGGAACCTGTCCTTCATCACAGTATTGATTTAGCTGTGGCAGATGCTGAGCTGTCACTGAGCCTGACAGCTTCTTCAGAGCTGCCTCGGTGGCTGTCTTGTAAGACAGTCAATAGCCAAGTGAAAACTAACTGCAAAAACAAGCACTTTTACACTCTATGAAATCAAATGTGGTACACTGGACCCTATCCTTCAGAGGAGGGGGATGAAATAAAGCTGCCTCTTAATTTACCATTCAGCATTATCGATTAACCCTTGATGTATTCAAAGTGCATCCATCTCCCCATCCCTGACACATCAGTGGGGCCACGTTTCAGGCACAGCTCTGTGGCTTTGCTGTCACTCACTGCCACTGTGAAGTCACTCCTTACCAGTGCAGAAGAGTCTTTGGGGAAGATATCAGTGTGAATGGGCTCAGTAACAGTTTCATGTCATGCACAACATTGATTTGAATCCCAGCATTATTTGGGTAGTTTCTGTGACACTCGAGAGAACATCTATTGTCCTAGGAAGATTCACATTCACTTTTGCAAGTACCTCAAACAATTCTGCTGAAGAGCAATGGCACAGCAATATGGCAAACAACATCCTAAAAATATCATTGCATTCGTCTACCACAAACCCAAACAGTAATATATACATAGAACTGGACATCAGCACTCCAAAGGTTACAAACAGATGTTTCAGATCAAATAAGAGGTGCCTAAATACTGTATCAAGCACATTATCTCCACCTCTTTCCACCAGTCCCACAGCTCACCACCACCCCCTTCTCCATGACACTAACAATAAAAACACTGCTGGAAATCTTATCAACAGCCACTGATGTTGTCCTGGTAGGAGTTTGAGAATATTCAACAGAACAACTAAAGTTTGCATGCGTTGGCAAACTAAAACAAACAAGTCTGGCTTTTCATTTCAGGCTGCCTGCATGTATTCCTGAACTCTCCATGACTATGTGAGACTGGAGAAGTGTCTGCATTTCCTGGCAGCAGCTCCTGGAGCCCTCCTCCTCCCTGTCGAACTCCTTCTGATCAGCACTTGTTTCTATCTGATTACCTCTCTGTTTTCTTGCTCACTATTCCAGGAAGGAGATGCTGGAATTAGATTTGCTGCATTTCCATTCCTACATTAACACTAATTTCACTGAAGTCAATGAAATTACAGTGATGTCTGGGGAGTATCTGAGGAGAATAATTGAGTGTATTTTATCACTCTCCTTTAACTTTTCTGTTGTTGTTTTATAGCATTTTTAAATGTCCTGTTTCACTAAAATCCACTTATTCTGCTCTTTGAAGCTGAAGTGAAGCTACTCACTTCAGGATGGTGGTGCTCTTGCCATGAAGCTCCAGATGCCTCCTGGAAGGTGCCTGGGAAGTGTACAGCCCAAAGAGATGTGTATGGCTCACAGAGATGTGTGCAGTGACAGAAGTGATGTGCAGAATCACACCAGTTGCCCATCTAAGCCAAAATCCTTCCTCTGACTGCAGCCCCTTCCTCGTACTTTTCATAAGAGTACAAGAAAGAGGAGGCACGGGGCATCTCCTTTAAGATTTCCAGAAACTTGGAGTCCAGGGACTTTCTAAATTGCATGCCATGGCATTCAGACCATGGTATCTACTAGCCACTGACCTGACTTCTCCATCAAGAACATCTAATTCCTTTCCACAAATCCACATTTGCTTTTCCTCATCAAAACATCATGTGACAAAGTTATTGTGCTGTGCTATTCTCCAAGTCTGGCTGCCCCAGCTTCCTTTCTGAGGAAGAATTGCTCTTCTTCACCAGCTGTCCTTCACTGTGTCTTCTCAGTCATGAAGAGCCCTTGTCTGACAAAGTCATTCCATGTTTCATTCTTTTAGACACCTTTTTTAATCTTAAAAAACCTTGTTGTAGAAAAGTGCAGCGTGGTGCAATGACATTAATGTCAATTATTTGCCTAGAAATCCTATTTGCCTTTCTTAGACTGGTACTGTGTCTAACTGATTTTTCCAATGAACTATCTGCAGTAACAGTCAGATGTCCTTCCTGAGTGGTAACTGCTAATTTAGAGAATATAGTTATATAGCTAGATAATTTTTTGCCCACATATATTCATTTGCATGCACAGATACTAAATTTCACCCATCATTTTTACAATTGCTTCTGTGGTGGGATTGCTACAGCAAACCAGAACCCCTAAATTTCAGCATTAAGCAGAAAAACAACTTGGAGCACAATGGATAAAAACTGCACATAAATCAAACTATGATATAAAGAATTAATTAATTTTTTTTTAAGTTTGGACAAAACTAAATTCTTTCTTAGATTTTTTTTTTTTTTTTTTTTTTAAGTTTGTGCTAGTATAATGTCTTAGGTCCCAAACACTGGGAAGATTTTGTCATCTTTCTACGACAAGCAGGGCTGACTATTTCCCAGAGCAGGGCAAATTGCAGGCAAAGCTGTTCTTTCTTGGATTTCCTCCAAGAGTGACTAAGCCAACCCTGAAAGTCCAGTGGAAATAAATGAGAGATCTGAGAGAATAAAAATGTCAAGATGTGACCCAACACTTATAACAGTTTGGGGATGTCTCTTGAACATTAACTCTTTAACAGCAAGAGTAAGGATTTATTTCTGAAATACATGTTTAACCCCAAAGTTTGGCACTGCCAGTGTCACACCATTAGATGTGCTGTTAATGACACTGAACAGCCTTTATTCAAATAACACTGAGATTAGCCAGAATTGCAGTGGGTTAATGTAAATAATCTCCATGCCTTCGATGTTTTTATTCATATGCTGATACCTGAAGGAAATATATAGTCCTTTGGGGCCTCTCCTGCCCCTGCTTATTTTGCCAATGCGAGAAGCTCCTCAGTTACTCCTCAGCACTAAGAGCTGGCTAAGAATGCCATTAATTGCCTTTGTTAGGGGCAACAACATCTGAAATGAAACCCAGCAAAGGGATTGTACAAGGAATGAGGAGTGTGACTCTTCTGATCCCTCTGCATCGGTGACACAAGCTCACTAGAGCTACTGCTACCTGCAGCTATCATTCACGTTCAGTTGTTGCTACCACTGACTACTACTGGGAGTAAGAAACTGTTGTAAGCCTTGCAGGATAAAGTCTTCACACCCAATGAAAATGAAATTCAACAACCCATTTATTAGCATGTCTTTTCAGGCCTTCCAGCCTGCTTGTTCCCAAGCCTCTGCAGTATGGCACATTAATTATAGACTGAACTATTAATTGTAGTTGACTTTGCAAAGCTGTTTTTCTTTACATTTTTTATTCAGTTTTGCAAACCCAATCCCAACGGAGTTGATATTATTCCCCACAGTTTGTTTGATCAAATTGCAAATACTTCCTTTAATCTTTTTAGGCATTCAGATTTATTATCTATGGAGCAGAGCCTCTTCATCTCCTCTATTGATGGTTTGGGGGAAGTAATCTTTCACACATTTCTCATTTTATGCAAGTGTTTATTCCTGCAAGTACATATTAGTAAGCATGACATTAAAACATACTTGCCTAACCTAAATAAAACCACTCAGAACCCAATTTGCAAGCTAACCTGCTTTGGGTCTTAATGATATTCATCTGAACTCATTTTTCCTAGAGGTTGTGATCCATAATTCACCAAGATCACTGGAAAGTAGCTGCTGGTGTTGGTGAGTTATAGGGTTGCAATAAATAGGTTTGTTAGACTTGGCTTTTCCTTTGAGAATCTGTATGGGATATTTCCCAAAGGCAGTTCAAAAGGCCTTGGGGAAACTATTTTTTATTTTCTTCTTGTCTATTCATTGGAATAATTTAGTAGTACTAGCAATAATAATAGTAATATTATAGCCACTCCATATTTGACATTTATACATAAATTTTACAAAGAAAGAAAAAGTATTCATTTTTTTCCCCATATCTGTCATGAACTTCAATTGTCCCTGTTCTATTTTTCATATGAAAATTCAGAATGAAATTTTATAAAATATTTACTGTTTTAAAAACTACGATTCCCTATATTATTAGATTTTTTTTTCTAGTGAAACAGTACAGAGTTTAGACATAAAATGAGAAAAAGCAACACCTGTGAGTTTTATTAATCCGAATTTGAGGTTGTAAAAGATCTTCTAAAGTGAAAGTAGAAACCCAAAGTCTTATTTTTGTACTATGTTCAACCTTTACCACCATCAAAGTGAAAAGATTTTTCAAAACCTTATTAGAAGAAAACAAAGGGAAGGTTTTTTTCTTCAGTTTCATTCTGGTGTAAAAAATGCAAACAGTTTAGTATGAGAATGAGCAAGAGAAAACTTCTCTGTTATCTTGAAAACAGCGAAGTATTAGTTGGGAACTAAAAAAAAAAAATCATCTTGCACGCATTAATTCTTTCCCTCCAAATATGTAATTTTCAATTAAAATACATTTTCAACACAACTAAAGATTTTGTATACTTTCCATATTAGTTGAATAAGCTTCTACCACAAGTTTTTTCTTCCACTATCTCATTAATTCCCTGCATTTCTTCCCCCTCCCCCCTCTGTCTCCTGTCAGCCTCTGCTGAAGGCTTCCAGAAGTGATATAGCATATTTTTAAAATTTTGTTTAGAAGCCGAGCTGCCTCCCACCTGCCATCACTCTAACCTGGTTTTCTTCATTTTCCCAGTGTTATTCCTAATTATTTAACCTAATTGATAAGATGCCTCCTCTGCATAGAGCTGGTTGCCAAGAGACGCTGGAAGAAATTACTCCGTATTTCTACATCCCTGGATCTTTCTGAAGAATTCATGCAGAATATCTGGCTTTCACCGACTCCCCAGCTTCACACACATTCATTAAAAAATAATTAATGATCTAACCCTTGCAGACAGGTTTTAGCAGAACAATAGGGCTAAAAATGATTTATTTTCTTTTCCTCATGAAGTTTTTTCTTACTGGCCACAGCTTTAGCACTCTGCCATAGCACTGTGCACCTTTGTCCAGCTGCCAAATGGCAGCTTGTTTTTCTGAAGTAACCAGAACTAACAGGCTCATCAGCTCCTGCCCTGTGGCTTCTACTACAGTTACCAGGGATACCAAAGACTCAGGGCCGCTTAAGGATGAAGCTCTGCTTTCTCTTACCTGCCCACCACATGGAGCTCCACACCTGGCAAGGCAAGGGGTCTTAGGAAGAAAGGCAAACAGGCTATGCTTGATGTGACAAACCAAACACACCCAGTGAAAAGCAACAAGCAGTGAGGTGGCACAGGCATAATACCATCAGCATAATGCAGCATATACAGGAATGACTGTTGGGAGCCAAGCTGGGTTACAACTGAGTGCTTCTGGAAAGCCTTCCACCCATTCACATCAGTAAAAAGTGGTGTGTTTACAAAAACACAGAAAATACGACAGTTGACAGTACATTGGAGTCTAAGAAGCTGCAGTCTAGCTCTAAGTTTCAGGCAACCCTCTAGTCATATGATTTGAGACAGTGAATTGCAGAAGAGATGCTAATGCTTGAGGTGTTTAAAGGGTTGTGAAAATCCAAGAGCTTTACAAATGCAGAAAAAGGTGTGCAGTGAGGGAACCTTGTGCTAAGTGCAGGGACCCAGGGAGGAGCTTCAAAGGAAGCTGAGATCCTTCCCAGCAGAGTGGTCCCCACTCACCTTTGGCAACCCTATGCCTTAAATCATCCCAGACTCCAATCCTCAATCAGATCACAACATTCCCTACCTTACAGCCCAGGTTTTTCCAATTGGGACATTTGTTTGAAAGCATGAAATAAAGCCAAAGCACATTAGGGATGCTCCAAGCATCAATGGCTCAGTCTCTGGAGTCCGTTTTGGACTGGTTTTAGACGGTGAACACAGTGCCTATATCCAGTACTGTGGGCAAGAGTATATTTTGGAAGTAGAGGACCACAGTTCATACCTAAAGCCATCTGAAAACACACCATGGGACAAGCTTTTGTCCTTGTGAAAGTCGAAAGAGAATATTAGCTACATCCATTACTTTTATTTACACACAGCACTAGAGCTCTGGTTCTGCTCCTCAAAACTATGTACTTAATACTGCCGAACTGATATAGATTGGGAACAGCTAAACTTTTTATGGTGAGAAAATATTCATTTATTTTCATTTCTACATTATTAACAAACTTGCCGAGTAAAACCTGCTTTTATTGTTGTTGATGATGATTCATCCATAAGGCTAGAACAAAAATTGTGGCAGAAGCTAACAAAATCTTGACTAACAAGTCAGATATAATAACAAAATTGCCTCTTAAGTCCTTGATGTTATCTCTGTTTCACACTTCAGAGGCATAAAGCTATTATTAAATTTCATTTTTTAATTATTATTTTGAGCATATTCATGCCAGATTCAAGGAGTGATTTATTTACCTAATGTATTTATTTTAATTTCTGAAAGATATTTCTGAGTGCTCTAACCAAAATAACAAATTAAAATTCTCCAAAGCTACCATTTACTGATTATAATTAGTAAGAGCTTGCCCATCTCCCATCTCATTTACACAAAATGATTGTACAGTCCATTTCCAGGTTCAACCTCTGTAAGCAATCAGCAAACAATACTTTAAAGAACATATATTGAGAGGGACATTTTTGCCAAAGACGGGCAAAAATGGGCAACAGTCAGCGCACCAGACACTCACTTTAAAAAACGAGCCAAAAAATGCAGAAGAGTAAATATGTTTTCTTTATCTACAGACCTTTTTGAAGATCTCCGACAGCTAAAGCTGCAGGTTTGGTCCCATTCCCGAGCCAGTGGCCAGGCTGGTTTACTCTACTGTGCCCAGCCATTGCTGGATTGAGTGTTTCTCCAGGGACAGTAAGAAATTCAGAATTTGAGCTTGCTTTTAAAATTCTTTTCTCACAAAGCTTGGTGTTTACCCCCTTTGCCCTGAAAAACATGCAGAGGTTGACATGGCACAGATTTTCTCTCTCTTGGGGAACTCTTTCTGAGAAGAAACTGGAAGAAAAGAGTATTTTTACACTGGAGGTTGGTGGGTGTGGATTGTGGTGACAGGAATTAAAATTACATCATTTTGTACTACTTTATATTCCACTAGGTAACACTAAAGAATAAAAAACTCAAAACAAAGGATACTTAATGACAAAATTGATAGGTCAGTTTGTCCCATATTGAATTTATCACGACATAATGGAAGGAAGAGGACACTGAGTGCTAACTAGTTTTTAAAAGATGTTTTGGCAGGATCAGTTAAATGTTTCCTCTTTGACAAATTAGCTTTTGCTATTGAAATAATACTCTCCCCCAAAACACTTAACTAGCTTTAATAATCTGCCAATTTCCTTGCTAGTAATAGATTTCTGCAGTACTCCAATGGTATTTGCATTCAGACTTATAATGGCCACATTAAGCATCTTTGCATTTAAAATCATGAGGACCTTCACACCAGTTACCAGCGTGGCACGGTCCAGTTCTAAATTATTATGAACCATTTGAACTGCTCATCTAGCATCTTGATTTTTCTTAATTACTGGCAGAAGAGAACTTTTCTTTTGGATTTCCTGATCCTCACCCAGTCTGGGATGACATCTGGGAAAGGCTAGTGAACACATTTACCATGACCAATCTTCCACGTGATATCTTCCATTTTCCTTCAGAGAAAAATAAAACACAGTACTTCTCAGCACCAGCTACTAAAATATATACCACAGTCCTTCAGAGGTAAGTCTGTTTTTCACAATGTTTCACTTATTTCATTTCAAAGAGAAAATGAATCATTCTAATTCCTTTTTTGTTAACATCATGACAAGGGCAGTACAACCCATCCATGGAGAAGTAGAGACTTTGTCCTCTGCATGGATCTAAAATATGACTAAATGCTACACTGTCACTAATGAACTAGTGGCTCTGTTGGCTGTTCACGAGGTCTCTGTAACCACCAGTTGGTCAAGTCACCTCTTTGGACAGATTTTTTTCAGGATAGAACATGCTGGGGGAACTTGGAAGGAAGGCTGAGGACATTTCAGATCTTTTTTTTTCCCGTTTCTGCTAGCCAGGGAAGGTGGGGGATCATCAGTAGTTAGGATCATCTGTTTTGCAAGAATACAAAATGTTTTCCATGAAAATATCCCAGTGATATTTGTGCACAACTTTACACAACTGTATATCTCAATTTTATTTTGCATTATTTAGTAACGTAATGAGGTTTTTATGATTAACTCATCCATAAGCCTACAGCACAGCCACAAGCTAAGTAACAGCAAATTTAGTCCTGCAAGAATTTTAATTAGTCTAGTAACATGCACTTCAACTAATTTGCAATAGAAAAGCCCTTAAAAATAAAGTTACTTGAGAAAACGTTACCTTCACAAAGAGAGAAAGGGGAGGGGAGAAAATGCACATTACCCAGCACTTTATTTTCTAAAAATAATTTTTAATAGGTTCTAAATTTATGGCTAGTATATTTAAATGACAAAAAAAAAAAAAAAAAAAGAAAAAGAAAAAAAAGAAAAAAAGAGAATCTATACTGGGTGTAATGTCTTCTATTTAGAGAAAAATGACAATAGAAGTTCTGGGGACTTATGTTACATAACCCTAACATCAGAAGAATCAAGTACCAATGACTGCAATAGTCCTTCCCTAGAACCCAACAGAACTTCTTTTCAGCAATTCCCTTGCCAAGAAAGAAGGAGAAGGGAAGGAAAGGTGGACAAAAACTGAAGAATAAGGACTGGCAATCAGCAATAGCTTTTCCAGTTTTTGGTTAAAATGGTAAAAGGATTCTTTTACCTTCATTACATGAGCATTTTATGGTCCATTTGAAATCAATACAGAAAAGCTGACATATATTTTGAGAAACCAAAACCTGTCTAAAATTTAGACAGTTTCATATTATCTGCATTATTGGAGGTGCTGAATTAACACTATTCTGACAGCAAACCTGCAGACTGATTCCTTTGCCTCAAGCAACTTGAGAGTCATATTTGGGAGATGTGTATTGATTGTAGCACCAGCAGAAGTAAAAAGGCTATGACAGGGAAAGGGAAAAGAATTTAAGCACTGGTTTGCTTTGCTACCCTTCAACTGTTTTTGGCTGAGAAAATAAATGAAAAATTGGGTGCATGAAGATTTTAAGAAGTCAGCTGCATCAGGATGGTAGATGAAGGTGCAACCTTCTCCACTGTCCATATCCCCAGTTGCACTTGGTTTTCAGCTGCTTGTTCTCAGCTTCTCCAGAACGATACTATAGCTCCTGCTTTTCCCACAAGTAGCAGTAAACATACAGTGAAAGCCATTTTAGAAATAAAAGCCTACTACTTATGCTAAAAAGTATACTTTTTCTAAATAGGAAACATTCTCACTATTTTCTCCCTTCTTTATAAGAAGTATAAAATAGCTATAGCATTTACTGGTGTTTTCCAATTACACATTAAATGTACTCAACTATTTTTGCAAAACTTGTAAAAAAAACCCCGAACAACTACTCAGAAATAGCAAACATTTGCAGAAAAAAATACGACCTTGATAATTTGATTTTTCAAGAAGCAAGACATCTTTTAAAATACCAATTTTGGAAGAAGCATTCCATTTTAAAATTTACTTTTTCTCATAACATGATTATGTAATTGTATTAAATGCTCTTGGTGCTCTTGGTCATTGAAGAAAAAAGAAAGCAGGACAGGGTACCACAGATGAAACTGGTCTGTACACACAGCTTCACCTCAATGCCAGAGTATTTCAGCATAAACATTCAGAATGGGAAATTTTACTTGGATGAGTGCCTTATAAAATGAAAATTGGATCACTGTTAGGGTCTCTGGACAGCACGGAATATATCCAAAGAACCACCACCACAAGCAGAAGAAAAAGGTAAAGCAGAGGTTAATTCAGATGCCTGCATCATGTAATGAAGACTAACACCAGAATTACTCATAATCATCAGCTGCCTCTCTTTTTAATCCAGATATTCCTGAGTCACCTTCAAAGCTGCTTTTCTGCAGAGAGCATCAGACTTGGCAAGGATATGGAAGGACCAGGCAGAGGTACCTACAAACAACAGAAGTAATGAAACTAGGAGGATCTGGGAAAGAGTTAAGAATGGCCAGGCTTGATCACAGGACATGAATGGGTTCATCTGGGAGAGAAACAGGCAGGAGCCCAGGGCAAAGTACAGTAAAAGATTAGTTAGAAAGGTGATCTGGGACCTCTAGAAAGTAAAAGGAAGGACTGGAATCCCTAAGACCAAGGATGGTTGCCCAAGTCCTAGGAAATATTCTGATGACCAGCTTGTTCTTCATTATGCAGGTGAGGGCAGTGACCCTGCCATGATGAACCCCTGCTGGCTCCTGGCAATGAATAACCACTGACTCCAACTACATTTGAGGTAGTGAGTCTCAGATCATCCCAGTATACCTGGTATACCTGCCCTATAAGCTTCTTAAGGGATTTCCAACACCTGGCACCTGGAATTTATAAGGAGGTTTGTAGCTTCAGCCACTGCTTTGAAGATCTGTTGTGGTCTGGCATTGTAGTTTCCTCTGCAAATCTTTGGAGAAGACCCTGTGAAGCCAATTTAGCTGTCCATATATACTCACACTTATAACAGAGAAGTGGGTATTTATTTTCTGCCTTCAGATAACACTCCAAAGCTGGTTTTCTTTCACTAATACATTGCTATTAAATTTCTCTGCTAATTAAAGAAGCCAAGGCAATAGCTGAGGAATTGGTAAGTGCTCTAATGGAATTACTACTCTGAGGTGGCTTGAATGTCATAATTTCCTTCTCCAACACAGCAAAATCTTGACAATCACATTAAAGATAAAGAGCTGGAATAAATGCTGCTGGCTTTTTCAAAGCAAACATCATTATGGATACTAACACCTTCTGTGTTAACAGTAATACATGCATTAAATATAGCAGCTTGAGTGACTGCAATGCCTATAAAGCATCTGCCACGAGAGAAAGCGTAAAGAAAACTCTGGGCTGAGAAACACCCCAGAGAACTGGAATAAAACAAGATCTCCAGCATACCTAAGCTATGACTTCCATCAGACTAGAAATACAGCCCATTTCAATTCACCTTCATATTTAAGAAATTATCTAAGCTGCTCTGACATCAGGCTATGCAGCATTTATGGTTTTGTCATCCTATCAGCACTCTTGCTTCCTTTCACTGTAATATGCCTGTGCTCCTGAGACACAGCCCTTCAATTTTCTAACACACCTCTTCAGGAAAGAGGTTTAATGGTCCCTCAGCTTTTCACAGTGGACAGGGAACACGGTTAAAGAGCCAGTCTTCTGCATGCATGTAGAAGGACTGGGTATGAACTATATATAGTGTCATGTGTGTCTTTCCTACCAAGAAAGACAGCTCAGCCCTCCTCCCACAGGCCAGGACACAGAGCTGTTCTTCATGCAGCACAGACAGAGCTCAGTACTGGGGCACACAAACAGCACCAGAGCCTCCTCATCCTCAACCATCCACTAAACACTGTTTTCTGTTTCAGCTTTTGCATACACACAAAGACTTCCCTGACCTCAGTTTCTTCACAACCACTCTTCCAACACATGGAACTCTACCCTCCCGCTCGAGCCTTCTCCCTCTGGCCATTTCAAAACTGCCAAAAAAAGAATCGAGCATCCACTTTGCCAAGCCCTGGTTATGACCCATTTGAGACGCTGCTGTTCTCTGAGCATGAGGCTTCATCCTGGAGTTCAGGACACTTGTGGTAACATCAGGAACACATGAACAGATTTACCAGCAGAGGAGACCTCTGACATCAAGTCAAGACTTCTGTTATTGCTGACACCACCAGGACATCTGCATTTAACAAATGAAACACAACCCAGGCTGACACTAAAATGCAAGAAGCACTGACACCTCTGCTTTTGGCAAGCTTTTCCAAGCTGTTTGTTGTTGTTGTTGTTGCATTACAGATATTCCAATGCATCATTTTTGAAAGTCAATATATTTAATATTTAAACTGCTGAGACTGTAGAGTTGATAGAGTTGACACTTAATTTTTAAAAAAAGGGGACAAAAAAAAAAGAGGAGATGCCGAGGGACAGCAGGCAGAAGCTTCTTTTTAATTAAATTATGTTTTAAATCATAATGGTAATTGGCATTGATGAATTTTACCCCAGGTCAGGAAAGTTAGCTTCTAGGGAACTGAGTCATTGGGATGGAAAAGATGGAGAAGGTGTTCAGGAGCAATTTTTGACAGAATATTTCCTCCTCTTTTTTGTCCGACACACCTAATGAACATTTTGTCAGCAGTTTTACCTTGTAGCCCTATAGTGATCAAAAGCTGGAAGAAGCAAACAGAAAAGCTGCAAAGTAAGAGTAAAAAAAAAAAAAAATTAAAATCAATCAGCTTGCCTTCCCGATGTCTGTAGGAATATTTGCTCAGTTGTAGTTGAGCATCACATCCCACATTTACTAAGAGTAGCATTTTCCCTCTACCTCGTTATCCAGAAGGTAGAACCCCAACCAGACTGCTACAGGGCCCAGAAAACAAGTTACTGCGATGCTGTGAGCTCAAGGCTCTCCTGAAACCATCTCTAATCCACAGCTGCACAACATCCCATCCCTGCAAGACTGCCAATGCAGATGTTGGGAGCTGCTATCATTCCCAGCTGCCCACACTCTGCTAAAACAAGTCTTAATGCCAGGGACACGAGGAGGTAACAGTACCTACACTCCTTACTGGGGCTGCCACAAAAGGACTCACTGCAGACAGTAACGAGCAACTTTCAAACAAACTTCACTAGTAACATGATTAGTTCCACAGAGTGGCAGACAGAAGGGAACGAGAATAAAGAAAGGGAGTGAGCGCTCACAGTGGCAAAATGTAAACAGCAGATGGTTTTACAGAACTGGCAAAAAGGGAGAAGTAAAGAAAAGATCCCTTCATGAAAGGGGCTAAAATGTTGTAGATTAAAGTCTCTGTTTGAAAATTGATGCACTGTGGGGAAGTCTTTCATCCCTCCATCCTCAGCTGCTGCTGTGTGCTGGTCAGCAAATCCATGTTCCTCACTGGGTTTAAATACAGACAGAGAACACTCAAACCCACACCCTCCCCTTACCCTCTGAGTCTGAACAGCCATCTCATTTGCAAATCTTCCTAACTCTAATCCTCCCAGACGACTTAATTGCAATAATATGATAATCAAATTCACCAGACCCATTTTAAGAATAGTTTAATGTTAATCCAGGCAAATGATATATCCCTGTTAAGGTAACTTGCAACTGCTTGCCATAAATGTCTCATGAGAACCTCTGGGCCCAGAAATATTTGGCTCTCCCTTGGAATATATTTGGGTATGTACATAAAAGCATCTTCTAATTCTCTTTCCACCATTTCAGCTTTTCAACAGGAAGAGGCTAAGAAGGCACAGTACCAGATACAAAGATGTGCTTACACAAAACCCCACTCAACCCACAACTCAGGAGTGGAATTAGGAATAGGATTAAAATAATGAGGTCAATAATAAAATTTCTGCTGGCATTAGAACCATGAGGTCAAGGAATAAACCTCTCAAGGAGAAGGAGAAAGTGCCTTGAAATTCCCCTCCTGAATTCTCCAAGTAGTGGATTCTTTTCCTCTCTCTTCCTTTTTTCTCCACCCAGTAATTTTTTTCAGACCAATAAAGGAACTGACATCATAAAAGCTCCAGTTAGATATTTCAAACATGATTATTATTATTTGTCCTTTCATTTGCAGAAACTTTCCAAAACCTAAATTAAAAGTGTACTGTCCTTTCTAGGAAGACATGTCAACTGCAAAAAAAAAAACAAACCCCTTGCACAGAATGACCATTCCAATTTCAGCCCAGTTTTTAACATGAACCCAGGTTACTCCTGACACTCTGTGCCCTTCTTCCTCCATGAGGTTTGGATGAGGAAAATCAGAGTTGTCTGCCATTTTCCCCTCGGACCTATATGGTTTTGCTCATCCTTTACAGAGATGAAATCTCGAGGATCCACACAAAGCACACAAAAATGAGCTCTGCCAATGCAAGCCCTGGAAGGAAGAAGCAAGATGAATCCTCAGAGAATTGAATACAGCTCTTTGGTACTTCTTGTATTTCCTTAATCCTTAGAGATTTCTCAAGTGGGATTCTCTGCTTTTTGAAATACGTTTGCTGCAGTCTCCACTAAGTGCTTGATGAATGGACAACTCTGTAACTTATTGATTATGAAAAGGTGGGAGTCTGTTCTTTTTGTGGGAGAAGTGTGCATGAAGTCTTCCAGGGAAAAATGAGCAAGATTAAAGCCAAAGCAAACAGAATGACTTCTATGGAAATGGGCCCAAAGTGCTTTATAATATATATTTTTTTTAATGTCTCAAATATTCTGTACTTCAGGACTTTGACAATGTAATTCTGTGAAAAAGGTTATTTGTCTTGCATAAAGAATACAGAGCACTAACCTCCCAAAGGAAGGAAAATACTTGTTCCTGTTGCTGTGATAAGTGTTTCAGGTGACAGTAGAAAACCTCTCCTCAAGCAGCACAAAGAAACATAGGGAACAAACATTGCTGCCAGCCCTCACATCCCAGATCATTTATATATTCAGAGTTGGAAAAGAGGAAGAAAAATTCCTGACCATAATTAATTTTAACCTTTTCTAATTTCAACATGATCCATGCTTATAAATATTTTCATTAACTATCCCATACAACACTCAGCTATGTACTTAGCCTAATGAGATTATGGAAATGGTTTTAAATCAAGAAGGTTTAATTAGCAGCAATTATTTACATGCTATCTCCACAACGTTATGAGATGGCATGGATAATTTCATAGCCAAACAGGAAAAAAAAAATTTGTTACAATTTCGTATTCTTTTTGCCTATACAAAGAGATGCTGCTAAAGTCACAAAAAAAACCCCAACTCTTGAGTTCATAGGTTCTCACTTTCACATCTCAACTTCGTAAGCACACCCTAACTAAAGCCAGCTTGGCTTTCATTTAAAAATGAGAGGGAAAGAAAAGAAAAGCAGATGGAGGCTGAAGATTCCTCCTGTTTTAATGAAAAGAAGCCACATAAATCAGCCTCCAAGATAACAAACTCCACGCCCTACCTTGTCACAAAAAGTGAGCTGAAATTAGTATCAGAAAGACAGATCATTGCATAGTTGAGCCTATGGATCCTGTAGGTTTCTCCTCGTTGTCAAAACAACAGGGGTAACATTCTGGTTGCATGACAATAAGCAGAAAAACGATGTCAGGTTATGAGATAACATAGATGGCCACCTTCCAGTTACTGCTGGACATAACTACCTAGCTGCCTGCCAGGCCAACAGTTCTGCTACATCAGCAATTTGGGGGGAAATATTGTGAAAAAAATTAATTACCATCTTCACAAAAAATGTTTCAATAACAACAGCACATGAGGATAGAATCCCCAAGGATAATAAAGGGATAATTGCAAAAATATCTCAATCTGATAAGTGAGATGCCTAAAGAGAATACAGTGAAGTCTGTTGTTTTATACTGGGCTCTAAAATGAAGTCATAGCATCAAATCTTAAGAAAATGGATGTGTCAAGAATTCATTTGTCCTTATTTCATGGCACTTTTCCAACCAAATCTTTTGACTAGGATATTAGTTTTATTGATACTTTTAGTTAGGTATCTTAAATGTGAAAAGAGCTTAGAATATAGGAAAAAATAATAGTACGAATATAAACATGATCGTCAAATTTTCTTTGGGGCAGGAAATGGAGGATAATGCTATGTCTCACAAATGTATATTTATGGTTTTCAACCAAAATATGGCAATTCAGTTAGGCTGTTATCTGCACAGTGAATAATGCATTCCCCAGCTGAGACAGTTTCGCCTCCCACTCTAAACTTCTTCCCTTCATCAGACTAATGTGTTTTGGCCTGATAATTCCCAATGTCAAGGTGAATGTTTTTAGGAAATTTGAGGGAAATTAGTTTGGCTGTTTTAATTTGTTGGAGCTCTACATGAAAAATACTGTCTCCTTCATCCATTTTTGGAAGTACATGTAAGAGTAACAACAGCTACAGGCAGAAGTCTCAAATTCTATGCAATTATTGAACACATGAGGATAAAATATACATACAAACTTTGAAAATATCCTTCCAACATTAAAAGCATTCAAAAATAATACAAATAATCATCTACAGCATAACTGAATTCATTATGGTTTTTAAGGTTACTACAGAATTTTTCAGATAGGAAGGGCTTGGTAAAACCAAGGAAATTTCATGCAAAAAGTACAAATCAAATCATCACAATTTAAAAATGAAAACCAGAGCGATCTTAAGTGTGTGGGTTTTTTTCTTTATGACAAAAAAATGTGTTTAATATGAACCTACTATTGAGTCCTAGCACTGCAAGACCTGATGCTCAGAGGTCAGGGACCTTAGAGTAGTGGCTTGACAGTTTATCTTAATCTTGCCTATTTAGTAGCTGCTATCTGTTTTCCTTTTTAAAATGTGTATTTGTTCTTGGGGGTGTCAGGGAAGGGGGGAAGTGGTAAAAAGGGAGAAAGAGTTTAAAATGTTTTATGCTGATTCAGTGGGAAAGGTTTTCAGAAAAAAAAGGAAACAGGATGTAAAAGAGATCTCTGAAAGTGAACGAAACTATAGATTTATAGAATTACAGACTCAAGGAATCATTTAGGTTGGAAAAGACATTTAAGATCATCAAGTCCAACCACAGCCCAGCACAGACAAGACTAACACTTAACCATCACCCTCAGCACCACATCTATACATCTTTTAAATACTTCCAGGGATGGAGACTCAACCACTTCCCCAGGCAGCCTGATCCAGGGCTTGACAAACCTCAAGGGGAAGAAAACTTTCTTAATGACCAACCTAAACCTCCTCTGGTGAAACTTGAAGCAGCTTCCTCTTGTCCTATCACTTGTTCCATGAGAGAACAAAATGACCCCCACCTCATTGCAACCTCCTTTCAGGTTGTAGAGAGCAAAGTGTCCCCTTCAGCCTCCTTTTCTCCAGGCTAAACAGCCCCAGTTCCCTCAGTTGCTCCTCATAAGACTTGTGATCTAGACTCTATATTATAGAAGACTTGTATTTTGGCTTTATGTCAGCCATATGTATCTTGCCATTCTACCAAATACTACTTGCTCTGCCTTAAATATACAAATATAGCAAAGAACAGGATATATTGGACTCTTGCATTTATGCCTACATATGCTCGCCATGTTCTTATGAGAAGCAAGAGATGGGGACTAATTTCAGCATAAATCTGTACTGTTCCCATGTATCCTGGCTATATTAATCCTGGAACTATTTACCACTGAACATACTGCTCATGGTAGAAAGAATTGCCTCCAATCCCATTTGGTAGGCTGCATCCTCTGAAGCAACAAGAAGTTTAAATTAACAAGGCTAATTTGTTTTCTTCCCAAAATGCTGTTGCTCAGACCCACATAAACTTTTGGCTATCATGCAATATCCTAACTGCAGGCTATTAAATCAGCCAGAGCAATGGATAGTACCCCCACCTACTGCTGCCTTCACTGGAGCTTTTAAACTGTAGACTGGCAAATATTAAATGCCTCCTGCACTCTTTGAATTTAACCTGAGGTCTGAATAAGTTAAATCAATTCAACGACACAAATTCAGACTAATTCAGTGTATTCAGTTTCATTTTTATTTCTGGAACATTTTCATTTGTTTATTGGCTCCCTATAACTCAGAACATGATTTGGTAGGTGCTGTATAAAAAAAAAAAAAAAAAAAAAAGTGGAGTTCCTGCCTCCAGTCATTTAATATTTAAACCAATAAATCAGGTATAGGTTCGGAGAGGGAAAAAAAGAACCACAAAAATGTATCAAATGCCAAAGTTCACAGTTATACCAAATGTCAGATCCGGAAATAAAACCCGAGGCTTTGCATCCCTAGATGAAAGCCTTAACTTTCAGAAATCTCCACCCAAAACCTCTTGTTCCTCTGTTAAATGCTACCAATTAAGAGAGACAACAACCGTCTCCTCCTTTTCATGTACACGTGAAGCTACATTAGTTAACAGCCTCCATGTGTTGCCGTTCTATGCGAAGAGGCTTTGTCACTACAATTATAACCTGAAAGACAATAAACTCCGAGAGCATTTGATTCATTCTGACATTCTTATTGTAGTAACATAAAAACCATTACAAATGTCATGGCACTGCAGAGATGTCTGTATCATATTGACATGACAATGCGCCTTTATCCTCAGTATACATTTGGTTGGAAATGTTTGCGTAGCACACAAAAGAAGAAAGGAATAAATATCTGGCAGAGAGATAAAGAACACAGGACTCTGTTCCCTTTGAATTTGTAATGGCAAAGCGCTGCATTTCAGCAAACACCCTCTTTGTTGCTTTCTCAGCTGGCTGAAAATGGATTATAAGGTGAGGATGCATAACTTCTCTATGGTCCATTATTTCTTATTATCATCCAGATGGAGTGTGGCTATTAGAGCACCACTAAAAACTCTAATGAATGGTAATGTCTTAGATTACCAATTCTTCAACAGCGTGTTTATACATCAATAATAGACTGTAAAAACAACAACAATCTGACTAATTAGGCTAGATCCAGCCTGCTCAGCTTGGCTTCCTGCACCTCCCACTCTGTGTGTTCATGTGGGTGTTCAACACTGATGCAGTTTCCATTAAAGTCCTCCCAAAGCCTCTAGTCACCCCTTATGATATTGCAAACACCAAGAAGTATTTAATGGCTTATCTTGCTTGTAAGAAGCAGCATTTAGACAAAAACACACCCATGGTGAAACCATATGAATAATATTCTCGCTAGTCTGTAATGCAGGGGAGTTTAAATCTCACTTGTCTCTAACACAGGTAGAGAATAGTTTACTTGGGAGAGCCCCAACATTTATCCTTAAGTCCTTCAATTAGCAAAGCATGTTTGGATTTTGTTTTCTGATATTTCTGGGGTTTTGTTTAGTTTTTTAACATTTTACACAGAAATTTGTGCTTTCCTTGTTTGCTCCTTTAACAGTTGGTAAAATAGGTAAAACAGCTGCAGTGCTGGGTCCCACTCTGAAGGTTGGGAAATGTTTGGTTTGGTTGGTTTTTTTTAATGGAAAAAGCCATCTGTGGGTTCTATGAAGACACTAGCTTCCTAAAACTATAATCCTGCTCTAAAGCCCAGCAACACAACACAAATAGTGTGCATCTGTTATGATCCCAGAAACATATTAAGGAAGCTCTGTCAATGAAGATTTATTATTTTGAAATGAAGACTAATGCTTCAGATAAATCTCTGTAATTCTGCCATTTTAAACCCCATTTAACAGCCAGTGCTACCCCCTGACTTCCAAGAAGAGACAGCAGAGCAGCCTTAACATGGGTGCAACCATGGAAACCTGCTGTTCCCACTCAAGGAATAGAAAGGGAACAAAGTGCTCAGTGGCACCAACCACATAAATTCCCACAAGGTCCCATGAAAGCCCATCAGACTCACTTGTGTTTTGCTTCTTAGCAGGACCAGATGTCAAGGTTTAGAGCTGGGCCAGTTACTAGGTGAATGACAGATGCTCTTTATTAATCAAAAGTATAAATGAATAAGAGACCTGACCCTTGTGATCCCTCAGCTTTATACCAAATGCAAGGTATGTGGATTGGAATCCTTCATTAGTATGTTTAGGGTCACCTCTCCTGTCCACTCTTCTCCACAGGTGTGCCTTTCTAACGTGGTACACAAAATCTAGCTGTGACCTTGGTCTGCACACCAATCCTTGGTAGTAACTCTAAACACAGAGCATTATCACTGCTTGAAGCAGACACTGTCTGCAAAAATAAGCCATTAACTTCAGACAGTGCAGTTGCTGAGACTGAGCTGAAAAGTAAAATCACTGAATAGAATTAGTTCTGTTCTAACTCAAACCAGGACACCAGCTTTCAGCCCCCACTGCAACTGAAACATGATGGGGCTCAACACAGAGTCACTCACACAGGTAAACACACACAGTCTTGCATACCACTAAACAGACCTCTCTGCTAAAATCACCTTGTACAGGGGGAAAGGGAAGGTTGAACAGGGACCTTCAAGGGCTGTGACCATGCTATGGGTGCTGTAAGCATACTACACACTTGCTTTCCCCTTCTTTACCCCTTCGTTCATCTTCAGACAAGATTTGATTACAAGCTCCTCCTTGCATGACCAATCTTCACTCACATTTAATTATTTCAGACTCACATCCTCCAGCCCTTTCAGTATTTTCCAATATGACACTGATGACAGCAGCTTTTTCCTGAACTTCTTTCTTACCTTATTGACTTTTTTTTTTTCCCAAGTGCTAATATAGAAAGATTGGGCTTGATTAACTAGAAAGTTACATTTCCTTTAGGTAAAGTGGACTATCAATTTGAGCAGGAAATGTCTGCATTAATAAGGCACAGTAATAACCTTCTTTATGCCTCAATTTCCTACTCAAAAATAATGGAGTGGAAGCATCTATCAGATTTTGTGCTTTAAAATGCTTCTGGTTAAGGAGGAAGAAGAAAGCAAACGAAGCTCATCCTTTCACCATATAAAGGAATGACAATTTGGTAATATATCTTTACTAAACAGGTGATCATTCAAACTTTTCATGTAGAAAACATCATTTCCATACATAAGAGCTCACTGAAATGATGAAGTTTTACAATACTCCTACAGATATTTTGGCCTTGAGTCCCAACGACCTTCAAAAGGGACTTACCCTCCTAATTCCCTTTTGATTATATTTGGAAGATCTATGAACCTTCAATGTCGGAAATGTTCCTTCCACTGTGGCTTGAAGCCAGGAAACTTCTGCAAGGTAAAGATCACATGAAGCAACAAGGAGGTCAGTGGGACTGTTTGGGTGCTTTAAACACAGTGTATGTTGAAGGCCTCAGTTCAGGAAGACTGAAGGGAAGACTTGGTTAAATGCTTCTAAAAACAGGTAAGAATTCATCACGTCTCCATCTGTCCTCCCAGCCTCCTTCATTAGACCACAGATGAGGCAAGAGAGGTGGCAGGGAAAGGACACAACCCCCAGCCAAAGGCAGATGCTGTTCATCTGCATGATGACTGCTGTTTGCAGGCTGGCCAACCTTGCCAGCACTGGAGCAATGACAATTTCCCCAGCTGCTGCCATCACCAGTGGTATGTGCAGGCACCAGCACGGCTTCTGGAGGCACACAGATGAGACTGCTACTTCCAATGTTCCAACATCAAGAAGGATGCAAATTAAGGGTCTTTTATCTCAAAAGTGACCATCTGCCACTGAGGAAAAGCTGACATAGAACTTGACATGATGCTATTTCTATAGAGCTGGGCTTTTTCCTGCAGAGGAGTTCAGCCTCCAAGCCATCTCTAATTGTCACATCTTCAGGTGAAATCACTGGCAGGTATTTATAACCCTTTTTCCATCAACTTCATTCTATTTCAATTCTGATTACACTTCACAATAGACCTTTAAAATATGCTTTAATTTTCATTACATACTTTAGAAGAAATTAAATATTCTGCTCTATTAGAAAATCCTTCATGTTGTTATGCAACAAAAATGCAGACAACGTAAGTGCTTATTAATCTTTCAACTTGTAAAAAATAGTTTTTTCTATCAGCTGGCATTCTGTTTTATACCTACTTGCTTAGCTTCCCCTGTAAAAGAGGGAAATTGTTGGAAGTGAGAGAAGTGCCCCAAAATCTCTCTCCTCTCTTTTTTTCTCAAAATTTAAGGAAGATTCTACTTCTATCCTTCTACTATTCTTCCAGCAGGTAATAATAGAAGATATGAATTTTTAAAAAAAATATATATGTAAAGAAGTAAAGACAGGAAAAGAGAGGGGGAACATAAAATTTCCAAAGTAAAATAATTATTTTCTCTTTCTTCAATGTAAATCTTTACTTCCTTAATGAAAGTCCTGGTGAAAACAGTAGGGCAAGAACATATAGCTGACAAATGTATTGCAGCAACAAAAACTTTTAAAGCCACAAAAAACTCCTCTAGTGAAATGAACTTTTTTCTATTTCCTGCAGATGGATTTGATTCAGACCCACGGGGAGAACAGGTTTTTCTGTCATAAATAATTGAATCAAGATTCATCACCTGCAAAGAGTGCCTTCCAAATATTTTAGAAAATATGAACAATACCACATAGCCCTTGTACTTGAGGAAAAAAAAAATAAATCCTTCTAACACTTTGTTTTAGTGTTGGACACCTTCATTCATCTTCCAATGCCTCACATGATTGGGATGATGACAACATTTTCACAGGGAGCTAAACTTTCCCAGGATGTGTGTCCATCAGAGTGCTCGTGCACATTTTACAGTTCAAATACAGAACTGATCCAGGGTGAATACCAAATGCAAACATGCAGCCACTATATGACAGACCATAAAACATCACTATATGTTAAAAAATGGTCAACCACATACACAAAGTGAGCTTCACTAGCTTTGTCTTGCTTAACACATTACAGAGATGTTCAGCTGCACCTTATTCTCCCTGCAACATCAGAAAGATGTAGGTTTGGGAGAGACCTCAAAGGATTGTCTGGTCCAACTGCCCAACTGCCATACAGGAGCAAGGATACCTGGAGCAAGCCTGACAGATACTCATCAATGAAGTGGAGTCTGTCAAATGCAGTGGTTGCTATGCCCATGGTCTGAATCCAGCTGCAAAGCTTGGTGGGCAATGTTGGAATCCCCCATTTTCAACTTCACAGAATTCACAGAATGTCAGGGGTTGAAAGAGACCTCTAAAGATCTTCTAGTCCAACCCCCCCCCCCGCCAGAGCAGGATTGCCTGGCATAGATCACACATCACTCTTCACTCCCTCCTAACTGACTTGTCTTTCAGAAAACAGAGAGGGCCAACATTTTCTTCCCTTTCAAGCACACTTTTTCCATGGTAGAGGTCAATCATGTTCAACCAGCCATGTTCCCCCTTCAGCTTCCATCAGCTTAAACCAAAGTCAGTTCCTCCAACTGCTTCCCTGAGATCCTGTCTTGTAACAGATTTTTATCGATCTCCCCTCTCTCCAGCTGGTCTACAGCTTTCCTAAAGCCTCATATAAAAAAAAAAAAAAAAAAAAGAAAAAAAAAAAAAAGGAAAGCTTCACCAGC